>BSBK01009876.1:232500-247500 GCA_027943335.1 Chamaecyparis obtusa | reverse complement strand
AATTTAATTAAGGAGACCTATTCATGACCCAAGGGCTGCCTAGTGTAGTACCTATGCAAACCCTAGAATTAGGAAGATTAGATTGGGTCAAGAGAGTTGAAATTCGGATGTAAAATTCAAGTGGAGTTTAAGAGGACCAAATAGGCTTCTAGAAAGCAGTTAGGGTTAGTTTTAACCACCCTACTTAGTACCTTAGGGGTTAGGAGTCATTTTCAACCCATTAAGAGCCTTGGGACTCATTTATGACACCCCTAAAATATTTCCTCTTCAAAGTGACGAAAATTGAAGAGTTGGAGAATTTTGGGTAACATATTCAACCCATCCCATGTGAGCCATTAAGGTCATTTATTAGGACCTTGACTTAGGAAGGAAGGGGAAGTGTTTAGAGGATTCCTCATTAATGTAGGAATCAGATATTTCCTGGCTAAAGCCTTCTTAAGGAGATGGTAAGAGGAAAGTAGGTTGTTCACCCACTTTCTACTCTTAGAGACCATTAGAATTGGAGAAGGAAGGAAAGGCTTAAGGAGGAGAAAGCTTCATAGTTCCTCTTCAACTTTGGACTTAAGGTTGGATATACTCTAGAACTAGTAGCATATTCATGTTTCATATATGTGAAATCTTAAGGTAGTTTAAATGGAGTTCTATGTAATTTATTTTCAACTCCATGGGTTTCCATGGAGGTTTGCAAGTGTTGTATCTTATTTTGTGAAGCAAAATATTGTGTTTATTTTAGTGTTGAGTTATATTATGATGTTAAGGGAGTTTTCAAGGTGCACTCATCCTTGGGAGGATTGGGTAACCTTGAGAGGGAAAGAATATTGGGCAGCCCTTTTAAAGAAGAGCTTCTCCATGTGTGGGAAGTATAAAGCATGGATGTTATGGGCTCCATGTGGTCAAGTTTTCCTAAGGGAAAGGGATGGAATAAAGAGAATTTTGAAAAGGAATTTTGTGTCCATGTGTGGCACATAGTTTCCTTACTATTACCTTGACTGTCTGCTTTGGGTTCTTTGTCCACTTTCACCCCATGTTATATAGTCTTTAGCAGACTTATGTGCACAACCTTGGTTGGGAGTATGTTTGTGTGTATGTCTCCATATTTATTTGTTTATGAGTATGTTTGTACCTATTAGTATTTGTAACCCCTAGCTCAGGGGTGGCCTTAAAGGCCTAGGTTGGGAGGTGAGCCTCCATTTTCAACCTACAAGGTTTCATTTGTAGGTTCTATGAAGTTTTGGAAGATCAAGCATGTCTAGGAGAATTTGTATCTACAAGTGGTTTCATTGATTTATCTTGATAGTTCCTATCGGGAGAAAGTTTAATTCCTTGAAATCTTTGATTTATGAAAATTGTATTATTGTTGTAATTTATTTATGATGAGAGGAGATATTATATTTCATTCAAGTAGTAAATACTTATTATGTTGTGAAAGAATACTATGTAGTTTCAGGTTGTATTTATGGTGTATTCTTCCTATGTTGAGATAGGATAAAATTTGTATTTCCAAGTTGTAAAATTTGCAATTTGATATATGAATAAAGTTTGGAAATGAAGTATAAAACATGTTCTCTTAATAGTAAGTTCTATTAGTAAGGCTCTAGCTTAATATAAAATTTTCAAAGATTAAAATCAATAGTTTACCCTCTTAAACTTTATTTGCAAAGTAGTTAAATCCTACATAATGAATTAAGGGATAATATCTCTTAAATGATATTTGATTATTCATTTAATAAATTATTAAATTAAGTTTTAAACTTGGTGGCTAGTTAAATTTAATCTCATAAACTTTTAAGAGTAATATTCTTAATGTTTTATATAGAGTAATTTTTATTCATTAAAGAACATAGTTTAATATAAATTGGGGTACGATTTAGGGAATGTTTTTACTCAAGAAATTGCAAAGATTCATAGATGGAATTTTAATATCGTTTGTAAATATATTTAACCCTTTAGAGATTTTCATGTTAGAAATAATAAATCAATAAACTTAGATTACAATGTTTGTTAAAATTAATAAACATTTAAGTTTACTCAGATGAAGAAAACAAACATGTCTAATAAGAATTAGAATTTACATAAATTATTTTCTATATGTAAAAAATTAATTAGTTAATTAAATCCATTTCTTTAACTTAAAAGTTAAATTTATAATAAAAAAATAAATAAATATGAAAATTACTTAATATGGTAGACTATTTATAAATTTATATATTTATATAAATAGTCATGCATGATTATTTATATAAGTATATTTGCAAATTTATTTTAATTAAAATTATTTTTTAATACTATCGTTGTTTAAAAAAATAAAAAAAATAAAAGAGTCATTGTGCAAAGCTTGATGGAAATTGATAGGCCAAGCCCTCCTCCATGGCCCGCTTGCGCAGTGAATAAAAGACTGTGCGAGCACAAAAATATCACAGCACTCCTTGTGGTGTGGTGGTGTGAACGAAAACTAGCGAGAGGGTGGTAGTGAGTACGAATCCCAGAATAGAATTTTTCCATTGTGCCTGCCCTTGCTCGACCCCTTCTCCATCTATATTTTAATTGCAGATTTAATAAAATTTGAAGACGGTTAGCGATATATTAAATTAAATATAATTAAAATCTAAGATCTATGTGGGTTTAACAGAGGCTGAAAGTTAAGAAAATGATTTTATAATAGCATTAAATAAATATAAATAGGATTCACCATAAGTTCTACCCAAAAATAATTTTAATCTATAATTTAAACTATGAAATCCTATGGGTTTTTAACCCAATTTTATCTCTCATATAAGTTGGGCATTTATAGGATTGAGTTTTTAAAAATTAAATGAATATTATAAGAGATGGATTTCAAAAATAAATATATTTTGATTTATAGACGGGATTAATATCTTAGCAAGTTTATCTTGAAGTTTTAGAAATATATTTGATTTATAGATATTAGGTAGATATTAAAGTGCCTTATGTGGACTTTGTGGATAGAAAAATCTAGAACTTTATCACAGCATTGTTTATAGTTTCTAATTTCACTTTAAAAGTTCTTTAAAATCAAATAATATCTTAGGATAAATATGGAAGATATTATTCTTCTAGGAAATTCTAGAAGAGAATATCTTATGAAATAAAAAGTTAATGTTTATATAAATAATGGAATTCAAAACTATATAGATTTTAGTTAATTAAGTAGTTGTTTTACTCAAGGAATTTATCTAGAAGATTCCAGGCTTGATTACTTAATTCATCTTTTATGTTTTAAATAAAATTTAGAAATTATTTGTCATATTTACTTTGATTTAGAAACTTCTAGAATCTTAGTTAATTGTTATTTAAATTAACGTAAATAGAATTTGTTGACTATTAGTCTTAAAACATCTAGAGACAAATTATATATTTCTTTTGGATATTTTTTTTATATTTGTAAAGTAAGTTATAATTTATATAAATAGATATAAAAGAATTGATTCTTTTAGTTAAGGTCATATCTTATAGATTAAATGGGTTACATTAGGGTGACATAATTATTTATTATTGGATTTTAGATTATTAAATTAATTTATTGGATTAATTTGTGAAACTTAATTGATTTAAATAGTTTTAGATAAAATTAGCTAGAGGCTAATTTATTGAACTTAATTAAATTGGAAACTATATTGTACATTATTAAATTAATATTATAATCATAAAGTGAACATAATTATATCGTTAAAATCGTAATGAAGCTTTCATATGGTCAAGTATAGAGTTTTATATTTATAGTGACTCATTGACCAAAATCACATACAATTGACTTTGGGGTCCACTGTTAGTCAAACCTAGGTAATTATTCTCAGTTTGCATGCCTAGACCTTCCATGTTGATTTTAGTATCATTTTAACCTTGTTTCATCTTTAACGATGCATGGTTGACTTTTTGGTCAACTTTAGTTGACTTTAGTCAACTACCTCATTTTGCGAGCTGATCGAAGCTAGTGACTTAGGGAACCCTTAAGGTTTGTTTGGGAGCAATATTGTGAACTTTGACTTTAGGTCAAACTTGGTCAAACTTGGTCACCCTTCATCTGTTTTGGACCCCGATGATGTTTTTAAACACTTGACCAAATTAGTAAGTCATTTTCCTTCTCCATCATTTTTGCATGTTGTTAGAATGCTTGTGCCAGATTATTTTTGACTTTAGCAAACTCAATTGTGTATGTATGTGTTCTTATAGTTTAATAGTAGGTTGTAGAAAAAATTTTGTAGTTGTGTTTTGCTCAACTTTTGGGCATGACATTATAGTATTTATATATATAAGTACTAGACTCATGCCCAGATGTGACGCATATTTTTTTGTAATTTTATTCCAAAAAAAATAATTAATTATGAATTTTTTGCCTACAACATTTTCACAATAAAAAAACTCTCATGTCTGACCAACTTAACTATTTCAAAACTTTACAAAATTCAAATTTATTTCTTTTTCCTTATAGTAGGCAAAGCATAGAATGTGACGCCATTTTTCGGATTTCAAAAATGTTATACTATCTGAAAGTTATAGTAATTTTTCAATCAGTATATCAATCGGCACTTTATAGGTAGCTCAATTAGAAAATAACTAATAATTACTTACCGCATTCAAAATTTGACAGAAATTAGATCGATAGAAAGTTGATAATCTCCTTAAGATACCCTTTTCATTTTTATCAAATTTGGGTGAAAAAAAAATCGTTAGCTACATTGTCAAAGTTTTGAATGGACATCACCACTTTTTGGCCCTCATGATCTTGGACATACCACATATATTTATATATGTGTGTGTGTGTGTGTGTGTGTGTGTGTGTCTATATATATATATATTGTTAGAAGTTGTAATCTTTCCTTGGTGTGTTTATAAACGAAGGTTAGACCTCCTTTCTTTATTGTTATAATATATTAGGATATAAGCCAAGGTATCCTAATATATTTCTTTTTTGTCCTTTTTCACTACATCTTATTTTGTCCTCTAGTGGTATTGTAATTTGTAATTTAGATTTTTCCTCCTTAAGAGGAATCTCGAACTTGGCCTCACACACTTATGAATGGTGGCATTCATAGACTTGGGAGTTACATTCTAACTCCTCTCTCTCATCTCTATTTAAGAGATGGCCCTCCTCCCTCATTTCTCATGAGGTTTCCTCCTTTTCTGATGCAGGAGCATCCTGGGTGTAAGAGCAATCTTGCATCACCAAAAATATTTATGTTTTTATATTCAATAAGGGTTATTTTGTGCAGAGCTGCTATTTATGGAAAGTTACTATTTTTGGTAATTTTTGTATGTGCTCAGAATGATCTGATTTCTTTCTTGGAGGTTCATTTTGGTCATATAAGTCTGCCAGTAAAGTTTCATTGCCAGATCAAGTGTATATTGGAAGATATTGAAGATTTTCGGTATTGGCAGTAGGGTACAGAAACTTTTCGAACTTAGTTTTGAAGGCTTTAGAGGCCCCAGATGAGGTCAAATTTTGGGCTGAATGAAGCTTGTTTAATTCAAGCGTTGTAGAGCTCCTCGCGCCCTTTCCGAAATGGGGTTACAATAGTCAATCGGGTCAACTGGTGATGACTTATGGTCTTCGGAAGTTGGGTCACCTGAAATGGTGGAAATGATTTTTTCTTCAAAATTTCTGTTCGGGTTCAAAGGTTATCTTGAGCCGACTATGATGTAATGAAATGTAAACTAAAAATAATTCTAAGTTTGGTCGGCCTTATTGGCTAAAATTCTGGAACCTTCCCAGGCGGTGAAAATTGCCTATATATGGAAGGCTGTATTATTGTCTTAGGCAGTTCAGAATAGTTCTGGGTAATAGTTCGAGGCTTTGTCCTACAGAATATTGTAAGGAATGCCCATGTGGCTTTGCATATTGTAATTCTGAAAGTTTGTAATTCCACATTTGTGGAGATAATAAGAAGCCAATTTTCTGTTCTTGCATATTATTGTCGTTGTTTCTCTATTTCTGTTATGTGTTTGTGGTATTAAGGGGAGCACCCTTCATCAAGTGGTATCAGAGCAGGAGTTCTTGAGTGTGTAAACAGATCGCCGACTGTGAGGCAGTTTGCACCAGGACCGTGGCTAGGGTTTCAGCGTGCATCGCGAAAATGCCTCCACGAAGGGAACGTGGCGGAAGAGCTGGTGTTGTAACACCTGAGGTTAGAGAGCTGCAGAGACAAGTGCGAGCATTGCAAGAAGAGATTCGCAGAGGAATGAATCTGAATGTCAGAGATGAAAGCGAGGATGAAGTCGAAGAAGAAATCAAGAAGGAGAAGTCGAAATTGTGAACCAGGAGGAAGAAAGACTTTTTCGGGCCATTTCTAAGATTGGGAAAAGACCTAAGATTGAGGTTCCTACATTTTCTAGAAATCTTAACCCAGAGGAATTGATCGACTGGATCAATGAATGTGAGGATATTTTGAGTATGAAGATGTTGAGGATCCTGATAGGGTCAAATTTGCGAAGGCCAGACTGAAAGGTCATGCGAAGATCTGGTGGCAAGAAATTCAATTGGAGCGAAACAGAAGAGGGAAAGATAAAATCACAAGATGGGATCGGATGGTGGATAAATTGAAGCGACAGTTCATTCCTGTTGATTATGAGCTTGATCTACTAAAGAAAATGCAGAGTTTGAAGCAAGCGGGAAGATCTGTTCAGGAGTATACAGAGGAGTTCTATCGACTTCTCATCAGAACAGGCCATGCGGAAGCTGATAAGGAGAAAGTTGCCCGATACCTTAATGGGTTAAGGCCAAGCATTCAGGAGGAGCTGAATCTGGTTCGAATGAAACAGTATTGAGGAGGCATACCAATTTGCCCTAAAAGTAGAGGAAAAAGCTGAACAAGAAGTTTGAGAGCAGACAAAACGGAGAGGTCGCGGTGGACGATCTGGTGGACGGTCATATGATGGCCGAAATGAAGATCAAAAAAGAAGGATGAGGCCAGTAGCAGTCAGAATCAGCGCGAAAATAATTCCAATCGCTTCAGGATCAGAATAATAGAGATCAAAGAGGAAGAGGAAGAGGACAAGGATCTGGAAGAGGTGGCTTCCGTGGAACATGTTTTCACTGTGGAGAAGAAGGTCATAGGGCATTTGAATGTCCTCAGCGCCAAGGCAGAACAGACCGGAGAAATGAAGGCCAGGCCAGAATTGCACATGTAGATGAAGATGCCAGATCATCAAAATTCTGAAGATGCTGAAAGAGGAGAAACGTTGATTAAAAGAAGAGTCCTGTTGAGTGGTGAGAATGAACCTGAGCAAAGGAGGAGCTGTTTCGCACCAGGTGCAAGTGTGAAGGTAGATGTTGTGATGTGATTATTGATAGTGGAAGCACTGACAATTTGGTGTCAGAAGAGATGGTGACAAAGTTGAAGCTCAAGAGACAGAAACACCCACATCCATATCGGATTGCCTGGGGTACAGGATGACCACAAGGTCATGGTCAATGAACAATGCCTAGTGAAGTTCAAGATTGGCGGATACCAAGATGAGGTACTATGTGATATCATCTCTATGGATGCATGTCATATGTTATTGGGTAGACCGTGGTAGTTTGACAGATGTGCTGTACATGATGGTCGTGCGAATACCTATTCCCTGACAAAGGATGGAGTGTGACATAAGCTAAAGCCATTGAAGGAGACCGAAGAAAAGGTATGTTGTAATGCAAGAATAACATTTGTTGATGAAGGAAATTCCTAGATGGTATGAGGCATGAGCATGTATGTTTAGCTTTAATTCCAAAAGCTGGTAAAGAGGAAGTAGAAGATGTTCCTGTAGAAGTTGCAGATTTGTTGAATGAGTTTCAGGATATTGTATCTGATAACGTGCCTGATGGATTACCACCAGTCAGGAAGATCAGTCATCAGATGGACTTGATCCCAGGAGCGAGTTTGCCGAATAAGGCAGCACACAGAATGACACCTGCAGAAAGTGAGGAGTTGAACAGACAAGTACATGAACTATTACAGAAAGGATTGATCCGTGAGAGTCTAAGTCCCTGTGCTGTACCAGCGATATTAGCACCAAAGAAGAATGGAGAATGGAGGATGTGTACAGATTCTAGGGCAATAAACAAGATCACAATCAAGTATAGGTTTCCATTGCCACGAATGGATGATATTATGGACTGTTTGAGTGGAGCTGTGTATTTCTCAAAGATAGATCTGAAGAGTGGATATCATCAGATTCAGATCAGAAAAGGAGATGAATGAAAGACTGCATTCAAGACAAAGGAAGGACTATATGAGTGGTTAGTCATGCCTTTTGGGCTAACCAATGCACCGAGCACTTTCATGCGGCTCATGAATGAGGTTCTGAAAGAATTTCTGGGTAAGTTTGTCATTGTTTACCTAGATGATATTTTGATCTTTAGTAAGACATTGGAGGAGCATATGATGCATATTCGTATGGTATTTGAGAAGCTGAGAGAAGAGAAATTGTTGATTAATTTGAAGAAGTGCAGTTTTGTGAAGAAAGAGTTAGTGTATTTGGGATTTGTAGTTTTAGGAGAAGGTCTAAAAATGGACCCAGAGAAGGTACAGGCTATCCTTGAATGGCCTACACCAAGGAGTACTACTGAGGTAAGATCTTTTCATGGTCTAGCTAGCTTTTATAGAAAGTTTATCAGAAATTTTAGCAGTATTTGTGGACCCTTGACTGAATCAATGAGAGGGGATAGAAAAGAGTTTAAGTGGACTAATGGGGCAGAAAAGAGTTTTCAATTATTAAAACAAAAAGTTATAGAACAACCTGTTTTAAAACTTCCAGATTTTAATAAGGTGTTTCAAGTAGATTGTGATGCTAGTGGTACTGCAATAGGAGCTGTTATGAGCCAAGAAGGTAAACCTGTTGCTTATTTCAGTGAGAAGTTAAATGATGCCAAGAGGAAATATTCTGTTTATGATCAGGAATTTTATGCTATAGTTCAGGCATTAAAGAAGTGGAGACATTATCTGCTTCCTAAGGAGTTTGTTTTGTATACTGATCATCAAGCTTTGCAATATTTGAATAGTCAAGGGAAGTTGAATCAGAGGCATTTGAAATGGGTTGAGTTTTTGCAGAGTTATACATTTGTTTTGAAACACAGGAGTGGAAAGTCTAATAGGGTTGCAGATGCTCTTAGCAGAAGGCAACTACTGCTGACAGAAATGCAGATTGAAGTGGTTGGGTTCAAGGAGCTCAAGAATTTGTATCCAGAGGATCCTGATTTTGGTGAAGCTTGGAAAGCTTGTACAGAACCTGTTACTCTAGACAGGACGAAATGGTTGGATTTCATCATCCAGGATGATATGCTATTCAAAGGGAGTCAGTTGTGCATTCCACGAAGTTCTATGAGGGAGAATCTCATCAAGGAGAAGCATAGCGGAGGATTGGCTGGACATTTTGGTCGTGATAAAACCCTTGCTTTGGTTGGTGAGAATTATTATTGGCCACAATTGCAGCAAGATGTGAAGAAGTTTGTACAGAGCTGCAGAATATGTCAGATGGCGAAAGGAGTGAAGCAGAATACAGGGTTGTATCAGCCATTACCTATACCAGAGAAGCCTTGGGAGGATATCAGTATGGACTTTGTTCTTGGTTTACCAAGGACACAGTGGGGACATGATTCAATTTTTGTAGTAGTTGACCGATTTTCAAAGATGGCGCATTTCATTCCCTGCAAGAAGACTAATGATGCTGTTCATATAGCAGAATTGTTTTTCAGAGAGGTAGTGAGACTTCATGGTTTGCCAAAGACCATAGTTTCAGATCGAGATACTAAGTTTGTTGGATATTTTTGGCGTACATTGTGGAAGAAGTTAAAGACAGATTTGAAGTTCAGTTCATCACATCATCCACAGACTGATGGACAGACAGAGGTGGTGAATAGGAGTTTGGGAAATTTGCTGAGATGTTTGGTTGGAGATAAGCCAACAGGATGGGATTTGATTTTACCACATGCGGAATTTGCATACAATAATTCTGTCAACAGGAGCACCGGTAAATCACCATTCTAGATTGTATTTGGAAGTAGTCCGAGAAATGCATCTGAATTAAGGAAGATAGATAAAGGAGAAATAAGTAGTGCTGAAGCTGAGGATTTTGCAGAACACTTGAAGAACATCCATGGGGAGGTGAGGAAGCATATTACCAAGATGAACGCACAGTATAAGGCTAAGGCAGATGAGAAAAGTAGGTATAAGGAATTTCAGGTTGGTGATGAAGTCATGGTTCATTTGCGGAAGGAGCGGTTTCCAGTTGGTACATATAACAAGCTGAAAATGAAGAAGTTTGGACCATGTAGGATACTGAAGAAGCATGATTCAGGAAATGCATATGAGGTAGAATTGCCTACTGAGCTAAATATTTCACCAGTGTTTAACATTTCAGATCTGACAGAGTATCATGAAGGAGGTGTTGATGATGAGATCACAGCAGCACAGTGGAGTATTCCAGCAACTAGTTCAGACACTAAGGAGATCGAAGATATACTGGACAGTCGTGTTGGCAGAAGCACAAGGAACAGGACATATGAAGAATATCTGGTCAAGTGGAAAGGATGACCTGTTGAAGATTCATCATGGCTGACAAAGGAGGAGGTTAGCCGTCTTGGCTTTCCTCTACACACCTGAGTCGTGACAGGGTCACTTCTCAAATTACCCCGGGTGTCTGATGCAGGAGCATCCTGGGTGTAAGAGCAATCTTGCATCACCCAAAAATATTTATGTTTTTATATTCAATAAGGGTTATTTTGTGCAGAGCTGCTATTTATGGAAAGTTACTATTTTTGGTAATTTTCGTATGTGCTCAGAATGATCTGATTTCTTTTTTGGAGGTTCATTTTGGTCATATAAGTCTGCCAGTAAAGTTTCATTGCCAGATCAAGTGTATATTGGAAGATATTGAAGATTTTCGGTATTGGCAGCAGGGTACAGAAACTTCGAACTCAGTTTTGAAGGCTTTAGAGGCCCCGGATGAGGTCGAATTTTGGGCTGAATGAAGCTTGCTTAATTTAAGTGTTGTAGAGCTCCTCGCGCCCTTTCCGAAATGGGGTTACAATAGTCAATCGGGTCAACTGGTGATGACTTATGGTCTTCGGAAGTTGGGTCACCTGAAATGGCGGAAAATGATTTTTTCTTCAAAATTTTTGTTCGGGTTTCAAAGGTTATCTTGAGCCGACTATGATGTAATGAAATGTAAAATAAAAATAATTCTAAGTTTGGTCGGCCTTATTGGCTAAAATTCTGGAACCTTCCCAGGTGGTGAAAATTGCCTATATAAGGAAGGCTGTATTATTGTCTTAGGCAGTTCAGAATAGTTCTGGGTAATAGTTCGAGGCTTTGTCCTACAGAATATTGTAAGGAATGCCCATGTGGCTTTGCATATTGTAATTCTGAAAGTTTGTAATTCCACATTTGTGGAGATAATAAGAAGCCAATTTTCTGTTCTTGCATATTATTGTCGTTGTTTCTCTATTTCTGTTATGTGTTTGTGGTATTAAGGGGAGCACCCTTCATCATCTTCTCTATTTTTTGTATGAGCAATTTGCTCTCTCTCTCTCTCTCTCTCTCTCCTCTTCTTAGGCTTTTCATGCCTCATTCATAATGTCACAAGGGGTTTTCTTTGCTTTCCCCTTTCAAATATCTTGTCTCATGGTGTTGGATCTTGAAGCTTTCTCTCTCCTATCTTATGGTAATATCTTTTCATGCATTAACTCACTTAGATTCTTTCCTGGTATTGCTTATTTACATATTTTCTCTTCCATTTCTAACATGGTATCAGAGTGGTTTAATCTTTGTTTTTGAGTGTTTGCATGTAGGTACGATCCAAAGAAGACTCTTGAGAAAGATCTTGCTAACTTTTTTGTAATCTTCTTAAGTTGAAGAAAAAAAAAATCAATTTTTTTTGGTTTGGCTGGTTTACCGCCAAACCTGTTTTCTTTAGTTAACTAATTTATTCCATAATACAATCTATATTTTAACCTTGTTATCTTTGTGCAGGTTTCGATATATTGTTTTATAGTTGAGAGAGTTTATTCTAGTATATTTCCCTTTTTGACTAATTTAATTTAGTAGACAAAAAATTGAAATATCTCACTTTAAAATAAGTATAATCAAAAAAAATTTCTTTTGGCTCTTCAAACCAGATTATAGTTTAGTATCTGGTTTTTTAATAAAATTTATAACAATTAAATTTGGTATTGTTAGTTATGTACTTTGTAACATCTATTCTAATTTATACCATTAAACCATTTTGTATCATCTTTTCTTCATGCTTGAAACGATAAATGCATTTTCAACTTTTTGTTCAACATTTAATATATCTCACTAAAACATGCGTTTTCATATTCTGATGATTGATCCATCCACATACATGAATATACTTCGTTGCTTTATATTACTTCATGCTGTCATGTTTTTTCATTAAATTTGGCAGTGTATTACTTCTTTCTCTAATATTAGGCTCACGAGGAGAATTACATTTTACCATATCCATGGCTGCTATGTTGCTTGATAATAGACTGTCAGTGGATAAAAATACCCTTAGCATATTTAATATTTTTTTTTATTATCATGGATATTGTCTGGCTGTATTTTCATTATGTGTTGTGATATTGAGACATCAAACTAAGACTACAAAATACTCTATGCTGGCTATCGACACTATATCTCTTCATCAGACTATTTTTAACTTATAACCGTTGGCTCAATAAAAAAAAGATATTAACATTCTTAAAACATCAAATATATGTAATAACTTTGAGAACATTAACAATTATAATAATTTTATTAGATAACACCTGTCATTGATAACGTTAGTCTATATGCTCATGGTCTTAGCAATCCTTCTAATTCAGTCGACCTGCAAAATAAATCTCATTAATTAGATTCATCAAAACTAGGATAGTTTCATCTATCCTCAGGTAGTAATTGACTTCAAATGCTATTCTATTCATAAAAGATTTGGAACATAAAAACCGATAATCAGTGATCTATTTGGTTATTGAAAACCTGATATATGTATCATTCAAAACCACATTATACCTCTATCTTTGTATCTTCGCTTGGCTTCAAATCTGCAGGTCTCTGCAGTCTCATACCTTGCCCTTCTTATACAAGTTGGCATACTTATAACCTACCCTGGTATACCATTCCCTCCGCCATTCTAAGCTTGTACGCCCATGCACAATCATTTCCATTAGTTTGTAACATCTCTTTCACCGTTCATTCCCTTGCCCAATCATATACCACTTGGTGTTCTCCAACTCTTCTTTTGACAGAGTATCTACTTATGATGGAGCACAAAATATTATCTTATACTGGTGGAATCTTGCAGTGCAATCAAGTTTTTTTGCATTAGGAGCACCGCGAGGGAGTTAAATAGAATGTAGTTGCGAAGTTGTCAGTCTCTTTTCAGTTACGTTAAGCTATAATTATGTTAAGTTCTCAAAATATATCTGCAAAAATGTAATAACAATAAAAACGTTAAGCATTTGTATATTGCTATCATAACATTATTATTATCATAACGTTATTACTATTTTCATAACGTTATCTTTAATCATTGCATACATTATTATCAGTTTCATTGCATACATTATTATCAGATTCAGTAACTGATAATAGCAAGTATTATTAACGTTGAGAACATTTAGAACATTTCTTTATCATTGCATATACAGACGTTTTCATATAACGTTCTTTTTTCATTGCTATTAATTACATTATCATATCATTTTGTATAATGTTTTTTTATCATGCAAATAGTTATCATTGCAGTAGTAAGGTAGAAACATTATATTGCAGAATGTTTGTTATTTATAGTATACCACTTCATAAACGTTATTAACATTATCATAATGTTATTAACGTCATTTGAAATAACATAAGAAATCAAGGTTCTTATAAGTTTTCATTTTACTAACTTGCACCTTTTAAAAGATCTCTTAAGTTTTTTAAGATTAACTAACGTAAGGGACTCTTTTTCAACTTTAAGTTTTTATTTTGTTCTTTTAAACTTTTAAGTTTTTTTACTTTTATTATTTTTTATTTTTTGGAAAAATTAATGTTAAATTTTTATTATTAATTTGTTTAATAATTTCTTTAATAAGTTTTTCTAATAAATTTATTATTAATATGTGAATTGTTAATTTATTTATTTAAATTTAAATTTTGTGTTTCTATAATTTAAAAACTTTTGAGGAGGAACATCTCTCCTTATTAATATATTTTAAATTTCATTCTTAAGTTTAATTTAGCCATATATTTATGTTTCTAAATAACACATTTAGGTTTTTTAACTTTTTAGATATATATAAATTTTTTATTAAATAATTTAAATAAAGGATACGATAATGTTTATGATAAATAGAGATTTACATTTCTTATTCTTTTTTATTTCTTAAAGGTAGGTATTTTTTTTCACATCTCTCTTTTGTGTCTACGTTATTTCTAGAATCAAGTTAACTAGTTCTTTTTTTCAAATTTAGAAATAAGTGTTTTATTGTTATCGACACTTTTAATAACTTCTATAACTTCTCACATACTCCTTAACGAATTGCACCTTTCGTCTTTAGTTAATAGCAGCTTTATCTTTGCAAAGTTGTTTTGGCAAATTTGTTTTTTGTAAGAATCCCATCATAAGTGACTTCTAATAATTTATTCAACCTTCATTAGTGGCTACGATTTAGTCTTGGAGTATATTATGATTATATTAGACATATTATGATGCTACCAGATAAATGTACTCTTATTATTATATATATTTTGATGATTTTCAATTAAAAATTCATCATTTTGACTTTTATAGATTTTGATTAAATTATTTATTATGTTGATTATAGCGACTCGAGATCTTAAGCGATATCTAAGTTTATGTTATACAAGCTTGATAGTTAGGAATCTACTTTTCTTTTAGTTAATTAAGAAGCAACATGATATGAGCTATAAGATTTTTTTTCTAAAGCACTTAAATTCATAATGTTTTTTATATAATGCATTGGTATGTTTTTTTTAAGATCAGATCATGAACTAT
>BSBK01009876.1:0-227500 GCA_027943335.1 Chamaecyparis obtusa | reverse complement strand
GAGACATCTCTAGAGAGAGAGAGAGAGAGAGAGAGAGAGAGATTATCTCACCCAATGAGAACTTATGTCCCATTGTGAACCACACAAGGAAACAACACAATTGGAAAGATGGAATTGAACCACCTAGTGAATGTGGCTACTCACTAGTCAACCCATCAAAGATTCACCCCTGGGAATATTCTATTCCACAAGAGTAAAACCAAAAGCAAAAGAGATCCAATCTTAAGGAGACCTTCGACCTTAAGGGATCAAAATTTTGAAATTGGATGGATCAAGATATCCTATAAAATAAAAATCCATGCTTTAAGGATTAGTCACTAATCCATAAAGGGAGAGAAGTACCTGAAAAATATATATATTGAAAGTGTGTGTGTGTGAAATAGGTGAGCAGAGCGTATGCCCCCATGTTAAAATCATTGCTAACACTTTAACATGAGCAATGGCTTGAATAGAAACATAAACAACTCTAGCAAAATTACATTTCCACTATGAGATGCCCCCAAAACGAAGACAAATCAAGGGAAATATCACATAAACATACAAAGAACACAGAAGGGATCTACCTACCCATGGGGTTAGTATGATGATAAGATTATATATATCTATATATATATATATATATATTATATATATATATATATATATATATATAATATATATATATATATATATATATATCTATATATATATATATATATATATATATATATATATATGATATTAGTGCAAATGAATTGACATCATTCCCCAAAGAAAGTAGAACTACAATCACAATGGAGGAAAGAACACATAAGAGTTATGAAGAAGAATCTTTTTGGACCATGACTTGGAGACCAAAAAGAATCAATTCTACCAAGCCGCAATTCCAAGCAGATTACACAAGGAAACATTTACGAACAATAGCATAGGTACAAAAAAACATGAAACAACATATAGAAGAGTAAAGATACACATAGAGGAATATTACAACAGGTTCGATTCCTTTATCATCTTGCACCAACAAAGTAACAAAGGTCATATAAAATAATCTAGCAACATTTAGCAAACACATTATAGGAGAAGCATAGTACAACATAAAATCACACAAAAGGCTACCATGAAGGACTAGCCAATCAAGCGTGTCGCCTACTCTTCCCATCTTGTTCTATATCATTTAGGGAAGGTGGGTAACTCACAAGAGGGACTATATCCAACATAGTAGAAATGATAGCCAGTTCCAAACAAGGATCCTCTTGAGAATCATAATGTTCAAGACTAGGTGTAATTTTCAATTTGTGATGAAAGAATATTAGGTAAATCAATTTCAATGTCAATAGTCTCATATTCATCATTAAACATCATTCATATCATCAAGAGTATCTTCTTCATCTAGATTAATCAAAGTAGGATCTAAGATAGGAATGTGATGAAGGGTGCTCCCTTAATACCACAAACACATAACAGAAATAGAGAAACAACAACAATATGCAAGAATAGAAAAATTGGCTTCTTATTATCTCCACAAATGTGGAATTAAAAACTTTCAGAATTAAAATATGCAAGCCACATGGGCATTCCCTTACAATATTTTGTAGGACAAAGCCTCAAACTATTACCCAGAACTATTCTGAACTGCCTAAGACAATAATATAGCCTTCCATATATAGGCAATTTCCACCGCCCAAGAAGGTTCCAAAAATTTTAGCCAATAAGGCTGACCAAACTTAGAATTATTTTATTTTACATTTTATTACATCATAGTCGGCTCAAAATAACTTTTGAAACCCGAACAGAAATTTTGAAGAAAATTATTTTCCGCCATTTCAGGTGGCCCAACTTCCGAAGACCATAAGTCATCACCAGTTGACCCCGCTCAGCTATTATAACCCCATTTCAGAAACACCACGAAGCACTCTACAGGCTTGACCCCGCACAAGTGCCTGTCACCCAAATTTTTGACCTCATCCGGGGCCTCTAAAGCTTTCAAAACTAAGTTCGAAGTTTCTGTATCCTGCTGCCAATACCGAAAATCTTCAATATCTTCAAAACTACACCTGATCTAGCCATGAAACTTTACTGGCAGACTTATATGACCAAAATGAACCTCCAAGAAAGAAATCAGATCATTCTGAGCACATACGAAAATTACCAAAAATAGTAACTTTCCATAAATAGCAGCTCTGCACAAAATAGCCCTTATTGAATACAAAAATAGAAATATTTTTGGGTGATGCAAGATTGCTCTTACACCCAGGATGCTCCTGCATCAGAATGGAATCATCATAATCTTGCATCTTAACATCATTATTAGTAGTAACTTCTTCTAATACATCATGCATAGATTGATCAAAAGAAGGTAAAGAACTTCGAATAGTAGAAGTACTGGCCTTAGCTTGAGCATGACACTTATTACAACATTTATTAGCAGATCGATTACATTTTGTCTTGTTTGAAATATGTTGAGAACTAGGAGAAACAACTAGCGGATCCTTCATAGGTTCTATAGGAGGATTAGTAGGATTCTCAGTAGACTGACAAGAAACACTACTACATTTGGGGCCAAATTTTGACAGAAGTTTCCAACAGGTAACTTTTTATTAAGAATTTGGTTTTTTTTTTTTGTAATAGGCCCAGATGGTGTTAGTATTTCAATGGGTGTTTAATTGAAAATCAAAATTCTAACAGATTCTGGTTATAGATGAAAAAAAATTGAAATGGCCTTATCATTTTTATTTCAATTGGATATAGAAGGAGCGGGAGAAGGAGCGAAAGATGTGCATAGGAGAAGGTATGTGATTTCTTCATCTTTCAAGCCTCTAGCATCATATTCAAATGCATTACATTTTATTTGATCATGAATGCTCTCTAAAATGACCATAATTTACTGATGTCATGTTCTACCCCCTTCTTTAACTCCATTATTTGATTTTATTGGTGTTTGTGCTCAAGAATATCTATTTTTTTGAAATGTTGACTATGGTTATCAAATGGACAGCCCATGAGCTTCTAGCTAGGTGCCATTTATACATATGATAGCTTAGGGCATCAAATGTATATTGTATCATTGATAGTTGAGACTTTGTTTAAAGGAAATAGGACAAAGAATGATTTTGATTTAGTCTCTCTGTTTTGATCCCTAAGTGGCTTACAACCCTAGAGAAGTATATGTAGATTTACGGATGCAGTTGAAGGATACATAGTAGCCGATAATTCACAAGAAATCTATTCATATAATTTGAAGAGAAATTAATACAAAGAAATAGGGTCCTCCAATGGTGCAATCATCCAGACCTTGACTGACCCCTCAACAAGTGACCCTTCAAAATTGAGTTATGATGCAATCAGTGAGTGATCCTTCATTCTCCTAGTGAGCTTCTAACTAGGTTCCATTTGTATATTTGATAGCTTAGGGAATCAAATGTATATTGTATCATTTATAGTTGAGAATTTTTTAAAAGGAAATAGGACAAAGAATGATTTTGATTTGGTCTCTCTATTTTGATCCCTAAGTGGCTTACAATCCTAGAGAAGTTTATGTAGATTTACAGATGTAGTTACAGGATACATAGTAGCTGATAATTCACAAGAAATCCATGCATTCAATTTGAATAAAAATTCAAACAAAGAAATAGGGTCCTCCAATGGTTTAATCATCTGGACCTTGACTGTCCCCTCAACCAGTGACCCTTCAAAACTGGGTTATCATGCAATCAGTGAGTGATACTTAATTCTCTTGGTGAGCTTCTAGCTAGGCAAAATTTGTATATTTGATAGATTAGGGCATCAAATGTATATTGTATCATTGATATTTGAGACTTTGTTAAAATGAAATAGGAAAAAGAATGATTTTTATTTAGTCTCTTTATTTGGATCCCTAAGTGGCTTACAACCCTAGAGAAGTATATACAGATTTATGGATGTAGTTGCAGGATACATAGAAGCTGATAATTCAAAAGAAATCCATGCATCAAATTTGAATAGAAATTAATACAAAGAAATAGGGTCCTCCAATGGTGCAATCATCCATACCTTGACTATCCCCTCAACTAGTGACCCTCCAAAACTGGGTTATCATACAATCAATGAGTGATCCTTCATTCTCCTGGTCTACCCTACATCCACACATATTGGAAATACACAATACAATGATAAAAAGTCTTTCACAATCCCCTTCCCTCCATATATATTTTCACTATTTTATGAGTGGATTGTGTAGGAACAATTAACATTAAACAAGGAGAAAACTCCTCAACACATCTTGGAAACAATTGAATTCAATAATAAATGAAACCTAACACCAACACTATTCCTTTCATAGTTTTAGGATACGTAGCATTTGATAATTCACAAGAAATCAATGCATCAAATTTTTATAAGGATATCCTACTAATCAATAGGAATTTTCTTGAGATGACCAGTGATTATGCATTTTGATGGCAGTGTGCTAGTTCAAAAGGATAATATAAATATGAAACAATTTTTTCTGATTTTCAGAAACTATAAATATGGTTAAAGGAAAATATTATGTGGAAAACCCACAAACCAAGCTAGCAAATGATTGTACATCAAATTATTCCTATATTCATTCAAGTATTGCTATGCTTCAGCTACCTGACCTTTGAGCTTCATCTAGAGGAATGTGTAGCTTTAAGATAGAGTTACTTCTTGGGCCTTACAATAGGGTGGAATATGATCAAGATTTGTTTAGGTTGTATATTTTTTAGTCCCATTGTTAGGTTCTTATAGTTCATGGTTCGAATCTATTATGGTTGTGTAAGGGATTTGAAGATTCTTTTTCTAACATAATTATTGGGCACCATGATTGGAGAAACTGGTTGTTGGCTATTGTACACATGAATCATATCTATTAATGGTTCTTCGTGTTCAAGAATTCATTGATCAATCTTTGAGATTTATTGTCCCATCTTTAAAAGAGTTATAAAAGATATAGTGAGTGCTATCATTTCCAAGTGTTTTGTGGGTGCCATTATCTTCTAGGAGTAATTGTTGGAACCAAATTATGTTCTTTTTCTCTAGTAAATATTGCAGACACAATCATCTTCTTGGTGAAGGGTTGCTTCCATCCCCATGAGGCACTATTGCATGGTTTCCATTACTTTGTAGTATAGTGAACCTAATTTAATACAAGTGTGCACTATTTTGGGATCCATAATTTATGGCCCCTACACTGTGGTTGTTAGCCTAAGATAGGCCTACCTTTGCATATAATAAGAGGCCAACATGAAACAAACATTCATAGGTTAGGGGGTTGTTCCTATCCATAATTTATTATTTAAGTGCTAAGTGATGATGGGTATATCGTGTGATTCATACCTATTGTGTCTCTTTCTTTCTCTCCACATTACACATTAGAATTATATGCAATAAAATACTAATGAAATCAACTATTGGTCAAATCTAATCAAAATTGCAATATAAAAATTAAAATAGATCTTGAAGAAATATGGGAACCATTTTTGACAAATATTGTACAAACAAAGAGAATACTCCGAAGAGGAAATGCTTCAATGTGGAACAATTGAAGTACAATATTTTACTTTTATATGCACATCTGCAATATTTTTGATATATTTATGAGATAAAAAAACCATAGAAAGAATAGCATATACAAGAAAGTAAAGAATAATGATCATACTTTGAGATATTGTGGAAACTCAAAGGAAAGAATGCTTGGTGGGGTTATCATGCAATCGGTGAGTGATCATTCATTCTCCTAGTTTTCCCTACATCCAAACATATTGGAAATACACAATACAATCATAAAAAGTCTTTCAAAATCCCACTTCCCTCAAGGAACACTACCAACCATCCCTTCCACATAGCATTTCACTATTGTATGAGTGGATTATGAAGCAACGATTAGCATTAAACAAGAAGCAAACTCCTTAACACATCTTGGAAACCATTGAATTCAATAATAATGAAACCTAACACCAACACTATTCTTTCCATTCACTTCTACCAAGAATAAAGCATTTAATCCATTCAAAATTAGATATAATCATTAGACAGTTACATTTCCTGACTGTGTAGAGGAACAGTCACGACCAAAATGATCAAAACTACTTTCACCCTTGCACAAGATTTTCCAAAATTCAAGTAAAATTAGCAATATGATATATCAAAACATTCATATTCATAGTAACCATTGGAAGGATCATTTTATCAATGGACCCTCTAACTATACCCCTGCGGTAGAGAAAGGAAACCTCAAAATAGATAAAGGAAACTTAGTAAAACCAATCTATGCCACTGTGAGGGAAGCTTAGTAATGACATCGAGTATCATCTCATCATGGTATATTCACCATGTTTCAACACCTCATTCACTGTTATCTATTCAACTTACACCATTCTTCTTCTCCAGGACTCAAAGGCTTGAAACAGTATATGTGGTAAAAATTCATGAAATATTAAAGAATACCTGCTATTTGTCAAACAAATCTTCATTGTCCCCACAAAAAACTAAGTAATAACTACTCTACCCTTAATTTTTTTAACAATGCACCATAGTAGATAAAGTAGGTTCTATCACACATGGCATGAACTCTCTTCAAACTCACAATATGTTGCATACGTAGTACAAAACTCATGAGATTATAAAGAAAGCCTCATTCTTAATGAGTTATAAACATGCCATTGTTTCAGTTTTGCTTGCGAGTTATGATAATTTGTATAAACATGTCATTGGTTCACTTTAATGTATTCATTTTTGTCTGACAAATCTTCATTGTCTTTTGATTGTCTTCTTTATATAGTGGCATGTATTAATTGACTAACAAATAAAGAAGCATTTAGACAATTAGAAGACAATGAAGATAATTTTAAATGCATATAACATAATTTTTTTTTACAAAACTGAACCAATGACATGTTTACAACAAAGAAATAGAGTGATAATAATATGCTAAAAATTGTATTCTATTTAATACACACCAAAGGACCAGTCCCAACAATTCTTAAACATACTTTATCTGATATGATGAATTCTTAAATAATTAAGGTTGGAGTAGACATATTTATCATAGAGTTTTTTTTGTGTGGTACAAAAAAGATTTGGCTGATTAAGAGTGAGGCCTTCTTTAGAATCTCATATAAATTTGGCTAATTAAGATGAGAAGAAAAACACAATTCATTAGTTAATTTTTCAATTTCATGTTATTTTTCTCCTATTTATTAGGTGCATGAGTTGAAGGTTGAATGTAAGAGTCTTATAATGTTGTGTTACCTTTGGATCTCAAGTTTTGGATACTCCTATGATGATCTTTCTCAACAAGTATTTTATTCTATTGTGGTTTTTTGAATAACATATTGGGAAAATACAAAACTGCGTACTTCTACAGGATAGTGAACACAAAATTGAAGCATCAAACAAGACTTGATCAAGTTACAAGTGGAACGTGCACTTGAATAGTAAGTAATGTAGAATAACAAAATAAGTAATCTACCGTGTCTACATTTTGTTATTTTCTGAGATTACATCCATGTTCTATATTTATAGAATGGTTCAAAATGAAATTTACAATTCAATAAAAGTACTAACGGGTGTTGTTTCCTGCACCCTCAATAAACAACTTGCCTTCATTTTATTTTGATTTACAAACTACTATATTATTTGAATATCTTTCTTCTTGCCACAATAGGAAAGAGTTTGAGGTGGAAGACTACAATAATAGAAGTGTTTCAATTTGTATACTATACTACAACATTGTTCATAACTAAGTTTTCAATTTCTATATATAATTAGGTTATAGATAATCTAAGTGAAGAAGGATCATGTTAGACACTCCAAGTGAAGAAGGTAATGGGGATGTAATCAATAGATTGTGGTCAAACTTTAAAAGAAAAGGTGATGGAAAATGTTATTGTTCCTATAATATTTGTAAGGGCTTAAACATTAGAATATTTCTAATCAAAAACAGCTAAGAGACATTGTACAGATAATGGTCACATTGAAGGAGGGTTTGGTTATCATGAATTGATAAGTTTTTCATTATATTTATTTAACAATATATATATATATATATATATATATATATATATATATATATATATATATATATATATATATATATATATATATATATATATATATATATATATATATATATATATATATATATATATATATATATATATATATGAAATACACTTGATGATGAGATCATTATCATGGTTTATTTGTGTTCATCATTTTTATGTAGGTTGACCTCCCTAGGGGAGTATGTGATATGGACCATGGAGGTGTGAATATTGAAGCTGAATATTATGATCCCATGGAAGATGATGATGATGCACCAGATGATGGTACTAATACATTGATCCATGTTACATTTGGTATTGGTGCAACTAATGATGATGATCAGGATGATGTTGATGTCATCCATGATATACCTCTACTTGAGAAGGAAGCCACACCCCTTTACGAAGGCTCCCAAATAGCTCTTCTCTCTATTGTATTGTTGTTGTTGAACTTGAAGGATATGAATGGTTTATCCAACACAACAATGTCACGTATGCTAAGGTATGTCATCTATGTCATTATAGTAATTAAATGGTGAAACATGTACCATAAATATTGTTAATATTAACAACTTATATTATTTTTTATAGATTGATAGGTGAGTTCTTGTTACCACCATCGAATATTCTCCCTCGCTGATACCGAGAATTATGTGCCACTATGAAAGATATTGGAATAGTGTATCAAGCAATAGATACTTATCCCAATTATCATATTATTTATCATAAAGAACATGAATTTGTAACATAATTCTCTGAATGGCATATGAGTAGATATTGAATAGATCAAATAACAAAAAAGGTGCCTCACAAGGTTCTTCGTTACATCCCCATTATACCACATTTGGAAAGATTATTTAGGTGTAGTAGCTTGGCACAATTTATGGATTACCATGCACACAATAGGATTCAAGATGACATTATTTGAATTCCTACGGATGGTTAGGTATTTAAGGACATAGAGTAAAAGTTGTCATACTTTATCGATGAACCTCGAAATCTCAAGGTTTTAGTGGCAGCAAATAGTGTCAATCCATTTGGAGAGCTAAGATCTATTTACAATGTTTGGCCTATTTTTGTCATCAACAATAGCATTCCTCCATGGATGTGAATAAAGAGGGAGCACATTATGTTGGCAATGATTGTTCTAGGTATTTGATCATTTAATAGTTATTTGAATATAATTATAAATCTTGTAGTAAAATGGTAACAATAATTATGTAATGTTGTTGTTCATTCAACTAGGTAAATACCAAGTTAAAGTTATGAATGTATATATTGAGCCTCTTATCGACAAGTTGGTGGAGTTATGGAAAGGTGTCACTATATATGACATCTCTAGACCAATAGGAGATAGAAAATTTCAATTCCATGCAATGCTTGGATGGAAAATACATGATACCCCAGGGCTAACACATTTATCTGGTATGTTATGGTGAATTCAAGTTGCACATGATAATTTTAAAAATAAAAATTAACATATTTAATCTAATTGTATGATTACCTGGTAGGTCTTCAAACAAAGGGAAAATTTGCATGTCTAGTTTGTGGTCCAAAGATGAAATCTCATCATTCAAAAAGTTTAGGAAAGCAGGTGTTTGATGAGCATAGACACTTTCTCCACAAAAATCAAAACTATCAAATTACTGAAAAACATCTTTTCAATGGGAAATAAGAGACTACATCTAAGCCATGGAGAATGACACCTCACCTATGGAAGTTGGAATATAATAGAATTAATCATCAAGGTACTACCATTCTACCTAACAGTTTATGTTTGGAATTTGTATATTTTTATTGTGTTTTGTTTTCTAATTATGTGATTGATGATCATGAATGTTGTCAAGACAACACTATTGAGCACCTTCCAAAGGGATTAAAGAGTTATCCCAAACAATTTAGTAGGTTTCCTTACTAAGAGTAGCTACAAATTGTGCATTTGTTTGATACTATGCATATTGGAAAGAATGTAACAGACATTGTGGAAGATATTGGATGGAAGGCATGACAAAGAAAAAAATGTCAAAATCTGTAGCAACATTCATGAATCCAATCATACAATGAAAAATTTCATTGAATCAAATAGAAATGGAGAACGGATTAATACAAGTGCCCTTCCTTGGTTATTAATAGCACAACAAAGTGATGCCATAAAAGAAGTCATATGAAAAATTTGATTTCCCATAGGATTTGTTGCAAACACAAGTAGTACCATATCAAAGAAAAGTGAATTTGGGCCAGGGTTGAAAATACATGATTGGCATACCTCCATCAAGGTAATTCATGTTCTTTTTTATTTGCAATATATTTGTAAACTACATGTACTTCTAATTGTATTATATGAGAAAAGAATGACATGGTTATTTTTACAATTGTTGTAGTACATGCTACCCCTATCTATCCCAGAGAACTTCGACAATAACATCAAACAAGTGATATATGATCTTGAAAAATACATGAGGTAAGAAATGACATCTGTTCAATTTGTTATGTGTGTGTGTGTGTGTGTGTGTGTGTGTGTGTGTGTTTGTGTATATATATATATATATATATATATATATATATATATATATATATATATATATATATATATATATATATATATATATATATATATATATATATATATATATATATATATATATATTGTAAAGTCTTGTGTTTATATATTTTGTGTCTTGAATGTCTTGTAGGTGGTTGTCATCTAGAGAAATTCATAGAGCAGATATAAAATACTAGAAGAGAATAATTCTTCATCGAATGTGTGAAATGAAAAGGTGTCTACCTTCAACCTTTTTCAATGCACAAGAACACTACCTCATAAACCAAGTTGAGGAGATTGAAATGTGTGGACTCGTACACACTCGGTCAATGTGGATGGTTGAGAGGCACCTAAAATTTTTGAAAGTTTTAGTTTGGAAAAGAGCATGCCCTAAGGGTTCTATGATGGAGGGATATATGGTATACCAAACTATGGTGTACATTACTGGATATGTTCTTTAGCTTGTAGTAAAGATCCATATAGATTGCATTTGGGATCTCGACACCATTAGAAAATTCAAAGGGGAGTACTTGGTGGGGAAAGGTAGAATGAGGAAAGTGAGAGGTAATAGATTATAAGATGTTATTGTAGCTATTAATTAATTCTTAATCTTCAAAATTAATCAGTTGTATGTAGTCTATTTATTTTTTGTACAACTGCTCGAGAATGGGATACAATACATTTGTATATTGAAAACAATCAAGATTGGATGATGAAATGGATTGAATAATGTCATCATTTAGGTTTCATATTAACATGAGAAGTTGTGTCTTCATTAGTTAATGAAGCTCATCGTAATAGAGATCCAAATGTTACACAAAGAGAAATAGATTTAGCACCATGGTTTAAGAGATTTCTAGGTGTGTATAAATTTGTTAATCACTTGTATGTTTATAAAATCTTGATGCATTAATTTATACATGTTTTACATATTTTTTAGGTCAAACACCACAAGGCTATGTTTTACAATGGTCATAAATTTTGCATCAAAAAGCTGGATGATACAAAGAAAACTTGTGATTCTAGGATAAGTGCAGTCCTTCAGGTGACTAATATTTCATCTAAAAATGACTTACATCCTTGAGAGTCTGAAAATTGATACTATGGAATTTTGGATTATATACTTGAGTGTGACTTTAATTCCTTCAGATTAGTTCTCTTCATTGTCAGATGGTATAGGCTATGACTTAATCAAAATGATCCCGATAAAACTATTATTGAACATGACAATGGATTTTCAATGATTAATACAAGGTGGTTTGAGCTAGTTGGGGATGAACCCTATGTTCTTCCAAGCAATGTGAGCAGGTATTTTACTTAGAGGTTCCACATAAATTAGGTTGGTTGTTTGTTGTTAGACATGATCCAAGAGGAAGGCCGATGAGGTATAATGTGATGGAAGAAGAAGATTGTGATGTAGGAGCATCCTGGGTGTAAGAGCAATCTTGCATCACCCAAAAATATTTCTATTTTTATTTTCAATAAGGGCTATTTTGTGCAGAGCTGCTATTTATGGAAAGTTACTATTTTTGGTAATTTTTGTATGTGCTCAGAATGATCTGATTTCTTTCTTGGAGGTTCATGTTGGTCATATAAGTCTGCCAGTAAAGTTTCATTGCCAGATCAAGTGTATATTGGAAGATATTGAAGATTTTTGGTATTGGCAGCAGGGTACAGAAACTTTGAACTCAGTTTTGAAGGCTTTAGAGGCCCTGAATGAGGTCAAAATTTTGGGTGACGGGCACTTACATAGGTCAAACCTGTAGAGTGCTTCGTGGCATTTCTAAAATGGGGTTATAATAGCCGATCGGGTCAACTGGTGATGACTTATGGTCTTCGAAAGTTGGGCCACCTGAAATGGCGAAAAATAATTTTCTTCAAAATTTATGTTCAGGTTTCAAGGGTTATCTTGAGCTGACTATGATGTAATAAAATGTAAAATAAAATAATTCTAAGTTTGGTCGGCCTTATTGGCTAAAATTCTGGAACCTTCCCAGGTGGTGGAAAGTTGCCTATATAAGGAAGGTTGTATTATTGTCTTAGGCAGTTCAGAATAGTTCTGGGTAATAGTTCGAGGCTTTGTCCTACAGAATATTGTAAGGGAATGCCCATGTGGCTTTGCATATTGTAATTTTGAAAGTTTGTAATTCCACATTTGTGGAGATAATAAGAAGCCAATTTTTTTGTTCTTGCATATTATTGTTGTTGTTTCTCTTTTTCTATCATGTGTTTGTGGTATTAAGGGGAGCACCCTTCATCAGATTGTGAACAACTAGAAGATGATGTAGATGATGATCATGAAAAATAGTTACTTGATGATGTTCTTGATGCGACTTTTCTTGAAGAAGAAGAAGAAGAAGAAGAAGAAGAAGAAGAAGAAGAAGAAGAAGAAGAAGAAGAAGAAGAAGAAGATGATGATGATGCTATTGATGATGATGATGATGATGATGATGATGATGATGATGATGATGATGATGGTGGTGGTGGTGGTGGTGGTGGTGGTGATGATGATGATGATGATGATGATGATGAAGATGACAATGATGACGACGATGATGACGACGACGACGATGATGATGATGATGATGATGATGATGATGATGATGATGATGATGATGATGATGATGATGATGATGATGATGACAATGGAGATGACAATAATGATGGTGGTGGTAATGATGTTGATGTCAAAAATGATCATGGAGATTAGTTGGATGAAGAAGAAGATGAATGACATGAATAAAATATATAGTTACATGATCACTGCTTAGTCTATTTAATATTGATTTCTTGATAGAAATGTGCAATTATACAATCACTGCTTAATCTAATTAATTCATGATGTACTTACTATGGGATTCTTATGGTTTTTAATGTACTTGTTAGACACTAAGTTTTCACCCTTGTTTCAAGCTCTCATAGTCTTGATAACCTAGTATAACATGGGAATCATCTCCAAGTTGTGGGACCTATGCTAAATAAGATGAGACCTCTAGGTTCTAGGTTGGTTCCTCTTGGATAATCACCTTAATTTTCTTCTTGACATGAAAAGTAAATCTTTTGAGGGAAAGTGGATAGAAGGAATGCTTGAAAAGGAAATGACTTGAAAGCAAACTATGTACTGGGTGATACACTGAAATTAGGGTTTGCATCTTAGTATAGAGGAATGAAGTCAATAAAAGGCTTAGGTCTAGTGGGTCACAACTTATTGAATAGGCTTTCATAAGTGTTTCATAGGAGGGCCTAGACATAAGACACAACTTATGACCTACAAGCAGACATTCACTTCTGCAACTCAGTGTAGGATTGAGACAAGACTATTAGGGGGCTGAAGTATACCCATAAAAACATCTCAATCAGATCAAACACAATAAAACACACAATTATAGAAAGTAAGAGGGATCAGGAGCCCTAAGATATCACTAAAAACATCATATACTTTAATCCAATAAGAGATAATTTAGATAAGGAAGCATAGGGACATGAAGAATGACAAATTTGTTGTAGACCTTGACTAAAGAGGTCACAAATTTGAAGAAACAAGGTCAAGGAATCAGACCACCCTTTCAGACAAAAGGCCAAAGTCCTAATCAACCATACCAAGGAGGTTATCAAGGACAAAGACAAAGTCTTAATCAGAGACCATTCCAACCATATAACCCCGCACCTCTAAATTCTGTAAATCTAGTAAGGGATATGGTTCCTAGTCAAAATAATATGGCTATGGATAATGAATGGTGTTTTCCTTGTAATCAGCCTCATAAATAGGCTACATGTTCAAATGGATGGATGAACCAAGCTCTAATGGTTCAAAATGCCTCACAAGCTCAATCAGAGGCTTCATCTAGTGGGTCAGTTCCTCAACAAGAATCACAAGAAAAAGAGACCACTCTCTTTAATTGGGAGCAACCAGACTTCAATGGAGTCAATGATGAGGTTGCTTTTGTGTCTTTTACAAGAGAAAAAAGAAGAGCTCAAGACATGGAGAGAGTAGATTCTAATGCCAAAGCCACTACATCTAGAGAGCCAGTACAACAAGCTACTCCCATCACACCTAAGGAGGCTCCAGTCATTACAAGCAAAGAAGGCCACACTTCCAAAGAGGTAGAGCCCATCATAGTGAGAGCACAACAAAGAGTACACATTGTGACACCTTTTAATATTGTAGACAACATGAAGAAGGTGAATGTCACCATGTCTATGTGGGACTCTCTGGCTCTTCTAAGACAACCTAAAATTTTGAAGAAGGCCATGACAGAAGTGACAACTCCTCAACCTGCAAAAGAAGCTGCAAAGCTAGTGTTGGTTAACACTGATCAAGAAAAGGAGGCTCCAAGTAGTAACTCCAAAGGAAATGCCACACAAGATAGGATTTCAAAGCCACCTCCCTTTTATGTATCTCTAATTATTGGAAAATCTTTAGTGCACAATTGTATGGTAGACAGTGGAGCTACTAGCACTATAATGCCCAAGAAAGTAGCTAACCAATTAGGACTAAAATATGAGCCCTTCCAAAAGAAGGTCACACAACTTGATGGATCCTCAGTCAATACTATAGGTGTGGCTAAGGATACCAGTCTAATCCTACATGCTAGTCCTAATTTTTCCATCCTTCTTGATATATATATATATATATATATATATATATATATATATATATATATATATATATATATATATATATATATATATATATATATATATACATATACATATACATATACATATACATATACATATACATATACATATACATATACATATACATATACATATACATATATATAGATATATATATATATATATATATATATATATATATATATATATATATATATATATATATATATATATATATATATATATATATATATATATATATATATATATATTTGCATTATTTGTTATATCTCTTTCAAGGGAGTTCATAGCTAAGATAGGAGGCTACCTATCTTTTTGATTGGTCCCACATGCTATTTCATACAAGATATGGTACCAAGGTCACCATCAAGTTAGAACCATTAGTGGAACACCACATAGAGCCATATGTATCCAATACCATGAATGTAAATTGCCCTATATTTGATAATAGTGACTTCCAAACCATTAGTGAAGCAAGCACAAAGATAGGAAGTATCCCTGATATTTTACTAGATGAAAGAACTTTAGAGGCTCAAGAAAGTCTTGTTTGGGATTTTGGTTTGGGAAGTTATTTGATACAAGAAAGTGGAGTCATAGAACCAAGCCTTCTCAAAGAGGACACTAATTTAGAAAAGTAGAACAATCAAGTTTGGAAACTATTTTTTGATGGAGCTAGAAGTAGACATGGTTCTAGTGGTGGTGCTATGCTAGTGTCCCCAAAGGGAGAAAGGTATTATAATACCTTTAGATTTAGTTTCTCCTGCACTAGAAATACTATAGAGTATGAAAGTCTAGTCAATGGACTAGAGTGGGCTAGAAAAATAGAGCATAAGGCCTTAAAAGTTTATGGTGACAGTGAGTTGGTTGTTAGCCAAGTAAGAGGGATAATTGCAACCAAGAATGACACCTTGAGAGCATACAAACATAGAGTTTGGGATGCAATTGAATATTTTTGTGCTTTCAATATTGTTGCTATCCCTAGGAAACTAAATCAAAATGCAGATAGGTTAGCTGCTATTTGATCTCAGTATGACATTCCAAATAGCATTTCAAAAGAAGTAGACCAATACCATATCAAGGTGATTGTTAGACCCTCTATTCCTAATAATGATGTCAATTGGAAAGTGTTTGACAATGATGAACAAATTTTGTAATTCTTGTTTGTAGAAGATGCTTTTTTAGAGTACAATCAAGATAGGCTATCACAAAATTATGGTGATCAAGTGATACAACTTAAGTCTAACAAGATGCCTAGAGGTCTTATCACCTTAAAGAATATCTTCAACAAGGATGATGAAAAAAGCTAGCCTGGTAGTTCAACAAGAACATTGTGTTGAATTGGAGTTGGAACCAGGTAAGAGCTTACAATTTGGAAAAGTGAACACTAATTTGGAAAAGTAGGATTCCATCCAATTATTCAAAGAATTCAGTGATGTATTTGCATGGTAATATGAAGACCTCAAAGGTTTTGATCCTACCCTTGACCAACACACTATTGAATGAGAGCTTAATGCCAAACTAGTGAGGCAAAAGCAAAGGCCTGTTAATCCCAAGGTTGAGCCACTCATGCATAGAGAAGTGCTCAAATTAATAGAGAGTGGTATCATCTACCCCATCAAGCATACTAGTTGGGTTTCCAACATTGTTCCTGTAAAGAAGAATAATGGGGAATTGAGGTTATGTGTTGACTTCAGGGATCTTAACAGGGCCTCTCTAAAAGACCACCATCCATTACCCTTTATGGATCAAATCTTACAATGTGTCTCTATATCTAAGAGATTTTCATTATTGGATGGCTATTTAGGATATAATCAAATCTTATTTAATGAAGAGGATCAATACAAGACTTCATTTACAACCAAAAGGGGAGCCATGGCTTATCAAAAGATTCCCTTTGGTTTTTCAAATGTAGGTGCTACATTTTAAAAGGCAATGGATATGGCCTTTAAAATCCTCATGTATAAATTTGTATTGGTCTACTTAGATGACATAACTGTCTATTCAAAGCATGCAGCAGACCATATCAAACATTTGAGGAATATTTTTGAAATGTGTAGAGAATTTGGGATATCTCTTAATCCCAAGAAATGTGTGTTTGTAGTTCATGAAGGAAAATTGTTGGGATATGTAGTATCCAAAGAAGGGATCATAATAGATCCTAAGATAATTGCAGCTATCTTAGAACTACCATTGCCACATCATAAGAAAAGTCTCCAATCTTTCATAGGAAAGATTAATTTTGTTAGGAGGTTCTTGCCTAACATTATAGATTTACTAAAGCCTTTGACAGCCATGTTGAAAAAGAGTTCAACTTTCAGTTGGACCAAAGAAGGGAGAGTCAATTTCCAAGCTATCAAAGAGGCCTTAATAGAAGCCCCTACTCTCCTAAACCCAAATTTTAGTAAGAATTTTATCCTTTATGCTTATGGAGGTCATGATGCTATATCTACAATGCTAACCCAAGAAAATTTAGATGGATTGGAGTAGCCTATTTCTTTCTTTAGCAAAGATTTAGAAGAGTATGAACAGAGATAGTCTTTTGTAGAGAAACATGTACTTCTTGTGGTGAAGAGCCTTAAAAATTTTAGATATCTATTGACCCATAGCAAGGTGCATTTAAAAGTTACTCATCCAAGTGTCAAAGAGTTTTTTCTTTCCAAGGACCTAAATGAGAAAAGAGTTGGCTGGATCACCAAGGTGATGGAATATGACATAGATATTCAAACTACCAAGCTAGTTAGAGGAAGAGGTCTTTGTGGGCATTTGGCAGAGGATGGAAGTTCCATGAAATCAAAAACAATGGATGCATTTCTATTGGTGCATTCTACATAAGAAAAGCCAAGGCAACAAGTTGGTTGCCTAATATGATCAATTACTTAAAGATAGGACAATGTCCTGTAGGTTTGGATTTAGCAAAAAGAAGGTATTATAGGTTACAATCTATTCATTTTGTGCTGATAGATGAAGTTCTTTTTAGAAAGGATCACAATGGTGTCCTTTTAAGATGCATTGATTCAAAAAAGGTAGCAGACATCCTATTTGAGTTTCATGATGGACCTTCTGGATGTCATTTCTCTCCTAGGACTACTACTTTAAAAATCATGAGGGCTAGATACTATTGGCCTTCTATCTTTAAGGATAGTCATGAGTATGTGAGAAAATGCATCAAGTGTGCCATGTTTGCAAGAAAAGAGAGGCTTGTAGCCTTGCCCCTACAACCAGTCAGAACAAAGCAACCTTTCATGAAGTGGGGTATAGATTTCATTAGAATGATTAATCCTCCATCTAGTGTATCGGGAGTTCCCTTTGATCTTCAACTTGTAGATTTATACTTTTCTAGATAACTTTAATGATACTTTGACTCTATCACCACTCCAAAGTCTATAAGGAAGAGGGCCAATTAACAAGGATCAACAATGAGATCCTCCTACACTTTGAGCCTTAATGCTCAGGTGGGTTTACCCTTGACTCACTTCCCTAAAGGAGTCTCAAAATAATATACCATTATACCCTTTACTAACTAATTGAAAGATTTCATCATTTAAATGTGTGTGTATGATTGCTGATGAACAACCTCCAGAGAATGGACCAGTGCCTTAACCAAGGGCAAGGAGTCACCTAATAACATATATCAACTGAACCCTAACTTAAATACACTTGAATTTAGGATAAGTGCTTTGCCTATTATCCTTCTCACTCACATATCAGGACATCAAATCCTTATCTATCCATGAGCTCACTGAAACTACCTGAAAGACTTTAATCCTAACTTTGTTAGGAACTCAAAGATAATCTCAAAATATGCTTTGTTTACCATATGATAACCCACTTTGTGAAATTAAGATATATGAGCTCAAGAACAAAATCATAAGACATACACAAACATGAGATTGGAATCCAAATGTATTCTCCTTAAAATTTGCAGGATCAATACATTATCAAACAACAAAATGCATGGAGACAAACCCTAAATCCAAGCTCTCCCTACTCAATAAATTAACATCAACAATCAGGGACCCAAAAGAAAGTTTTGGAACCCTCACTAAATAAAAAATGCTACAATATATACCCCTTAGTCATCTTGGAAACCCAAAATAGGTTGCAACAAGCTACGGATGACTAGGGCTAGGGTTTCATGCACTAAACCAACTGAAATAGTCATGAATTTATTACAGGGGATGAAAACTAGTCGGGCATGCCTGAGAAAGATTTGCACTTATGATAGATCTCTGAGAAAGTGTTGCAAATCATGGAATTCTATGTCAATCAATCTTTTTAGCCACCTAAAACATGCCTTGAGAAACAAAAGCATACTTCTCCTAGTACAAAAACATCATGCCACTGACCACAGAGACCCGCGGATTAGTCAGCAACAACCAGCGCCACTAAACCAATCAAAATCAGCTCCAAAAACCATAAATTTTGGTACTTCCTATCGTTGGAAACTCTCTGCAAATTTGAATTTGAATTTCAATAGTTATTTCCAAGCACCAGAGGCAAATCAGTGATTGCCATTTGAAATTAGATCAACTTTAAGTCCTGACCATTGGATCTTGCCTTTTCATGGTCTTATGACCTATCTTTTAGAAAGACCCCAGTCAGATTTGGTGAACTAGCGACTAAAGACCATCTCCAAGTCATAGAATGCCTTAACACATCACCAAATAGTTTAGCAGTTACATGAACATTTGTGTTCTGAATCATCAGTCAACCTTGAGCACCGCTATTTTTCTTCGTGAATGAGAGAAACCTTTGAAATTTTGTCGGACTGCTAAACACCTTGTCTAAACTACCAAAAAGATTGAGAAACCCTACTGGGCCCACATCAAGAAGATCGATGGTTGTCTCATCTTTGCATAGACCTCCAAGATTCCTTTAGATCATAAGACAACCATCGGATGAAGAGTCTTACCCTGCTCTAACAACCCTCTAACACCGAAAGAAATAAATGGTTGTCTTAAGTTCGCATGTCAGAAAAAAACCCATCAGATTACACACCGACCATTGATGCTCTGCAAGTGTTAGAACCCACTTAACCTTGAAAAACTTGGCCCCACTAACAACATGTCTAATCAAACAATGTGGACCAATTAGATAACAACAAATCAACACACTTAGCATGTGGACCTACTGCACTCTATCCCCTCTGAAAAAGGTAGAATCGACTATTGGTGCATGATCTTAAACCTCTGACACATCCCATAAGATCATACACCCGTCGTTGATTTTTTGACAATGTTAGGACCCTCTAACAAACTCAAAAACTAGGTCCCACTAACAACTACCACTATATTAATACATGGACCAATCACAGACCACCATTTGTAACTACGCGTCACCTTGGACCCACAGTTTGAAGTGTTGTGTCACAAAGAGAATCAATGATCATCATAAGATCGCAAGCCTCTAACAAAACCCATGCGAACTTACAACAATTGTAGGATTCAAAAGCTATCAAAAAGACTGGGCCTAGGAAACATTAAGCTGAAAACATAGGAAATATTAAGGCACTGACTTAGGAAAAATATTTCGGTGAGACGTAGGGAGATAAAACAAAGGGTCCAACATAAAACCCTAGTCACATGATCGCATAACATGAAAAAGGTTCATGCGATCATGTGACAAAGAGGTTAACAATTTAGCACATGTGTTTTAAAGACTTAAGTGGCCTGAATAAGGTAACACAAAATTAGAACAAGGCCAAGGCAGAAAATAGGGCTTTTTCACATCAACAGCTAGTTTTTCAAAAACTTGAAGCAAGGGTTTATGCCAGAGACCTAAAAACAACTGGAGAGATGAAAAGAAAAGGGCTAGAAATTTTTTCAAGGTGCTAATAGTGGCTGTATCTGGGGATGTATGCCTCCTACAAGCATAGCAAGGATCTAGAATCAATGGTTAAAGAAGACCATCCCACTGGAAAAACTGACAACAAAGAGCAATAAGAATAAAACCCTACAGACCAGGACAAAATAGGATAGGCAAAAGAAACCTATTTATAGAATTTAGAACATATACAAACCTAACTACTATTTATGGAAAACAAAATACCTTCAATTGAAGTATCTCTTCAAGAATTATCCACGAACTAGCAATTCCTAAACTTCACCATTTAATTCTTTCACAATTTATGAATCTTGGCCCCATTTCTCATGAATTAGATATGGCCCTAGCTAGATGGGATCAAACTTACCATGTTTTCCTTTATCCTCTAGTCTGGCATTCCAAATTAACACCAAATCACCAGGCTCAAACCTTCTTTCAATAGTTTTCTTATCATACAAATTCTTAACCTGTAATTGCAATTTGGCATTTCTCACAACTGACTCTCTCCTAGTTTCATCTAGCCTAATGAGATCCTCAATCCTCAACTACATCTCATCATCTATGTCATCATCATATAATTGAAAAAATTTATACACTTCCAGTAGATTATTTTGAGGCATTTTTGCATGTATCCCATATACCAGGTCAAGTGGTGAACAACCAATTTCCCTCTTCACAGTTACCCTATCAACCCATAGAGCTAATGGTAGTTTTCAATTCCATGCCCTCTTATTCTTTTCAAGAATCCTCCTGAGGATCTTAATCAAAATTTTATTAGTAGATTCTACTTGACCATTTTCTTATGGATGATAAGGTGAGGAATAAGAAATATGAATTCCTAAACCTTTGCAAAAGTCCTTATATTCAGCAGACATGAAGCATGTTGCATTATCACTAACTATCCTCTCAGGGAAACCAAACCTTGTAACAATGTTGTTCAATAGAAAATCAATTACCACCTTACTAGTTGAATTTCTTGTAGGTATAGCCTCTACCCACTTTGTAAAGTAATCAGTGGCAACTAAGATCAAAGACTATCCTCCACTTGACTTGTTTGGTATCTCCCCTATGAAATCAATTCCCCATTATTGGAAAGGAGGTTGTACTTCTACTAGTTTTAATGGCATGTTACCTCAAAATTTAAGCTTACCAGAGAACCTTTGACAAGCATCACACCTCCTTACCAATTGTTCTACATCCTCGAAGATTGTGGGCCACCAGAATCCTACTCTCAAGATTTTATGAGTAGTTTTTTTACCCATGTAATGTCCACCACAAACTCCCTCATGCATTTCCTTCAACAACTTGTTAGCTTGATTCTCATTCACACATTTCAAAAGTATGCAATCTAAATTCTTTCTATATAATTTACATTTCATAATTACATACTTGATGGCCTGTAATTTCAATGTCCTCTTCTTATTGTCATCCATCTCATCTGGACACTTCATATTTCTTAGATAATAGATAATATCATTATACCAAACACAATCATCCATATCACATGTATAATCAATTTCAGAATGATTTACCTGATTAGCATCAAGATTGGATTGGGGCATCAGTTTTTCCAATCCTTATCCTCTAACAAACTTAGTAATTTGGATATCAATGTTGAGTTCTTAGATCCTATTGATCCATCTGCATCTTCTCCCAGACACCTCTTGCTGTGAGAAAATATCCTTCACAACTACGCTTGGCACAAAAGCAATCATGATTGCCTCCATCGAGTAACACCTAAAAGCCTTAACTACCTTCACAAGTGCATATGCTTTTTTTTCATTGATTTCATACTTCAATTTAGTAGCTTGAAAAGATTTACTAAAATATGCAATAGGCTGCTCAAAACCATCCTTATTTTTCTGTAAGAAAACTGCAGCAATAGTATGAAAATATGTAAAGGAAAAGATGTGTAATGGGATATTAAAATCAGGTGCCTTAAGCACTGGTGCATCTTTGATAGCCTACTTGATATTCTTGAAGGCTTCATTAGGCTCACCCTCCCATGTAATAGCAAATCCTTTCTTTAACATCTTGGATATAGGTCTAGTGACCTTCATAAAGTTTGTTACAAATCTCCTTAAGAAATTGACCTGACCAAAGAAAGATTGAATTCCTTTAATATTCTTTGGTCTCTGAATGTTATCAATGGCTTCCACCCTCTCAAGGTCAATTCTCACTCCTTGCTTCCCCACTAAGTGGCCAAGAAACTTACCTTCAGTGACACCAAATGCACATTTCCTTGGATTTAGTGAAATGCCATATTCCAAAGCCCTCACAAATATTTTCTCTAAATGAGTACAATGGTCTTTTTCCTTCTTGGAATAGGTAGTTAAATCATCTTGATAAACAATAAGGAAATCATCAATAAAATCTAAAAAGGCAACATCCATTGCCCTCTAAAAGGTAGCACCAGCATTTGTGAGACCAAAAGGCATTCTCACATAAACATATATCCCCCAGGGTGTTACAAAAGTTGTCTTGAATTGCTCTGATTCCTTAACAATCACCTGATTGTAACTAGAGAAACCATCCATCATAGACATCAATTCTGATCTGGTTACTCTCTGCAACATAGCTTCCATACTAGGAAGACAATAGTTATCCTTTAATGAGTTGATGTTCAAATTATTGAAGTCCACACAATGTCTGATGTCACCATTCTTCTTTCTGACAAGGACAAGGTTTGACACCCAAGAAGAATGCCTAATGGGCTTGATAATGTCATCATCTCTTAACTTCATCAATTCTTCTTGCATCTTGGGTGCCAAAGTGAGATTAATAGGCCTTTGTTTCTACTAGAAAGGTTTAGCATCTCCCTTCAAAGGAATGATATGCTGAAACAAGTCCTCTCTATAAACCTTTAGGTCATCATATGACCATGCAAAAACATGCTTGAATTTTCTCAATAGCTCAATCAAAGTTTTTCTCACATTGTGAGACATGTCCCTACCAATATATACCTTCTTAAGTGCCTCATGTGTTCCAAGATTTATCTCCTCTAGATCAGCATGATCTTCTCTTTTGATATTCTTTTGTACTCTATCCTGGTTATCAAAGACAATTTCCAAAACAATAAGCCCCTTAGGCATCTTGTTAGTTCTAAGCTGAATAAATTCATTGCCAAAGACAACCTCCTTTCCTTCTAGACACTCAACCAAAGCTAAACAATCAAATTCTTGACCATGATAGTGATCTTCACAACTCATAAACTTTAAGATATCATTATCATCATCAAAAACTTCCCAATTTTCAATATTGTTTGGTATACTAGGCCTAGCCTGAATTTCAACTTTAGAGATACCAGTAAATGTAATATCACTGGGATTGATTGCTATATTAGCTAACAAGTCAGCCATCTTATTGTTACTCCTATCCTTCCACTCAATATTGAGGGCATCAAAATGTTCAATCAAATCCCAAACTGCATTCCTATATTGTTTTAACCTTTTGTTCTTGAAAGCATATACTGACCTAACTTGGGACACCACCAACTTAGAATCTCCAACAAAACTTAAGCAATTAATACCATGTTTTTGTGCCAACCCCAGTCCTAACAACAATGCCTCATATTCTACTATATTGTTGGTATAAAAGAAATTCAATGTGAAAGAAAACTTGTAGGTGTTTACATTAGGAGAAATAAGTAAGATACCTGCTCCTGCTCCATCCTTACAATTTGCACCATCAAAGTACATTACCCACAAATCACCCTTCATATAATTAACACTTACCTCAATAGAGATAGGTGACAAAATAGGTTCCTTCTCAAGTACATGGATCTCTTCCCTAAAAACATTAATATCAGTATCCACAAAACATGTAGTACCATTATCAATACTTCTCTCAATCATCTGGCATACTCTTGGTTCTCACTCAATCTTAACAAACTAATCATCAATCTTGAAAGTGGCATAGGATAGATCACATTGTAAACTTCCAACCATGGTAGCACTCCATCTTCTAGATAGTAGCATCCCATAATGAGAAGGGATGTCCACCACCAAAACACTCATTGTTAACTCTTTCTCTAGATATGCTACCAGCCTATATGGCATTGCATTGATAGTGCCAATGACTAGTACCTCCCTCTGATCCATTGCACAACAACTACCTTGAACTGTATCAACTTTAAGGCCCAATTTTTCCATAATCTTAAAAGGCATAATAGTATTAGAGGCACCAATATCAATCATACAATTTCTTTATTTCATTCCATTCACAAGGACACTTAAAAATAATGGATCAATGTTTTCAAGGCTAGTATTGGTAGAACTGTCTAAATATATAGGAGGAATTTGAGATACAATTCCCTAAGTAGAAACACCTTTCAAAGCTTTATCCTAAGATCCATTGCAAGCAACATCATTGTTATGAACATTATCTACCCATGTAATAGCTCTGTCTTTATGTTCATGGATCCTCAACAATTCTGACAATGGAACCTTAACTATAATTTGGGACAATACACACAAGATGTCAATAGGAGCAGAGGAAGGAATCTCAATCTACACTACCTTAGTATCCCTTTTCTTATCTGATACATTAGGTATATTGGCCACCCTCACTTTTTCATTCTTAGCCATTGTGTTAATTGGCTTCTCAATCTCACTAGAAAGTATTCCACTCCAACTCCCTTCGGCTCACAATTCTTACCTTTTACATTCTTTCATTTCACCATGTGATCACCTTTTTATTTGTTCTCATTAGGCTCTCCAAAGTTGGTACTCTTTATAAACATTCCTGCAGCTTTCCCATTTATATCTCTTGCCACCATGCCTCTAGTTTGCACTTGGGCAATCATTTCTATAGTAATCCTATACATCTCTTCTCTAGAAGGTCTTCTTAAATTTACTAGCTTAGAAGAGGATTTCATGTTACATGTCTTCTTATCAATGTCCTCACTATCAGAAAATACCTCTTGATGAAAAAGGGCCTGAGTGTGTCTCTTTACATTTATATCCACTTCTTCATCAAAATCAAAATCATCTTCATATCCTAGATATGAAGTAGCCATGTTGCATCCAACATCATCTTGATTTTCTTCTTGATCTATATCCTCATTTCCACAATCTTGATTTGCAGCCATAGAATGTGCAACCACACAATGCTCTACAAAATGAGGGGATTGGCATGCAACACACCAAGGTATGTCCTCCATTACATTTATTAAAGCTTTTTGTAGGGTGTCAGGGACACTTCTGTCATTGTTTCATCTTGCAACATGGAAAATAGGCTTGCCATCCTTCCATTGGGTGTTGTAGGGGTAGTTCTATAATCTATTTTTCTTATTGAAATTGTTGTTGAACTAAGTCATTTCATTGGTAGGAGCACTGATGTTCCAATTTATCTTCTTCCTACCTCCTAGTTCCAACATTCCTATCATTTTATTTTTTATATTTCTTGTCCCCAAACAACTTAGGGTCATCTCTCTTCCCACGCAATTTCCCTGATATTTTCATATTATTCTCAATATTGATAGCAATCCTAAAAGCATCTCTAAGAGTTGTTGGTTCCTTGTCCCTCAATAAATAACTCATCTTTCCATCAAATGCATTGAAGTATGTAGTTAGACAAACATTTTCATCTAACCGCATAACTTGAAACAACTTATGCATACCTTTCTGAAATCTCATATTGAATTCAACTGCAGACTCATTCTGATTTTTCCTTATGGTATTGAATTCATTCAACATGAAAATAGCATTAGGCCTATCACCATACTACTCTTTAAAACATCTCTCAAAAGAATCCCAAGTATCAATACATTTATCAAGAAGCCTCTTAAAGCAATCTCTAGCATCCTCCATTAGAGATTGAACAAATAATTTCATGACTACATCCTCATGTTGTACCTCATAATCATTAAGCACATCAAAAAATAGCCTAAGATGCTCCTCACAACTAATAGCATTGTTACTAGAAAACTTAGGTAGCTTATCTCTTATATCATTTGGAAAACCATTTGGGTAGCCTGGTATCCCATCAAAACTAATTTTCCTATAACCTTCGAGTTGCATAGGTCTTCTTTGAAATCCTAAACTAGTGTTCCCACTAGAATTATTATTTTTATCTACATTCCCACCCACTTCCACATTTGACTGTCTATTAGGATCAAAAAATGATTTGGTAGATACATTAGGAATTAGATTACTAGTAGTAGCATTGCTAAGTGGAACAGTAGTGTTCATAGATGGCATACCTAGTTTAGTGGTAGATGGGCCATGAACATTAACTGATGAAGCCTTCAAGAACTAGATCTTTCTTCTCTCTACAATAGCAGCATCAACTTCAACTCTTTTCAACTCTTGAGCAAGAGCTTCATCCTCTTTTCTTTTTCTTTCTATCTCTATCTCCCTATTTGATTTAGGTGGTGGGATCCTTGGTATTGTCACTTGTTTGCTTGCTTGGACACCCACCATCTTCTAGTTTCCTTTTTCATTAATAACTATAGTAGGCCTAGTGATCTCATGTCCATTCCCACCTTTAGGCAATGTAGCATAACTTTGCACTTGTCTGATCATAGGGCCTGTTAGTGCTCAAATCTATAGATTATCAAATACTCATATAATCCCAATGGACATAATCTAGCAAAATGCAAACACTAAGGTATTAAGGACATAAAACCTTCTTTAGTTTGAGTATAAATACTTAGGCAGGTGTACCTGTGTCAATTCAATATTTTATTGAGCTCTGAATTGTGAACTAGCTCCTTCACTGCTTTGTTATTGCTTTCGAACATACACCAAGTAAGATGATAAAACTCTGAGTACGGCCCAAATTATCCTGATACACAAAACTATGATGGAAATCATGAAAGTAGCAACATGAAATAATGGTTTAAGGATATTCATCCTTCTTCTTTTTAGAGTTAAACTCAAGGAAGGTTAACCTCATTCAGTGCTTCTACAAAGCATTACAAAACACATCCATGAACTTGTCATAGAATGATTCAGATTATGATTGTACCGGTAAAGTAAACTGAAACAATTATTTATATTTTGGGTGGCAAATAAATGTAAATGGATCTAGAACCAGGGCCTTATCCACTTGGGCATCAGAGTCAAACCCTACCTCCACATATATCTATCAAAACAAATATACTAAAACCCAAATGACATGCCTAACATACCATCTTTTTAATTTCTACAACTGTCATAAAATTCATACATGGATTATTAATTCCCAGAGACCTCCCATAAGATTTTACTCTTTCCTTGAAAGAAACTTAAGCTTAACCCCTATATTCACCTTGTGAATAATGTATTCAAAATGCCTTGCAATCTAAATACATAAGAAAACTAAAACACTCCATACATAAAGGCAATAAAATGGTAGTAATAGAGCTCCAATATTTTGTATTAATGGTCAAAATGTGTTGATATAGTATCTTCTTATTTAAAGAAAATAAGGTTTTGTATTAAGAACCTTTCTTATAGAGTATTTTTTCCCCCCATTTTCAAAATGAGAAGAGACTTTCTATATATATCTTAGCCATCTTGGAATCCTCAAAAGGATGGAACAAGCTTGGGATGGCTAGAAAAGATCCTACACTAGAGACAAGATTACAAACTAACAAAAAGATTGTAACAACAAATTACAAATATCTTTTCTGAACAATTTAGCAGGTGGCATCTTTGTCTATGGATATTTTAGAGTAGTTGCTAAATTTGTTGCATGATTGATGACCACCATTCTGGCTAACTTACATCATCCTTTTTTTAAAACTTGCTCTCCCCAATTTCTAAATTAGGTGCCATCTATAGCTCTATTCCTGTTCTTCTTCTATAAGCTAGATGACTGGCCTCTTCTTCTTCTTTATTGTTAGCCTCTCCCAAGCTTCTACATCATCATCCAATGGCCAGTTGTAAGTCTACAATTCATGTAATAATTTGACTTTCTTATCCCACATGGAGGCAATTATATTTTTGGCCTCTGCCACAAAGCGTATGCAATCATTTTCAATTTTGAAAAGACTATCAATTAGGCTACTAGACCTCTCAAAATCCAAAGTATTGTCACTATTTATGAAAGCATCTTGTGTAATTGCCAATTGATCCATTGATAGTTTCTATTCTTCAAACTTGATCACATTTCAATTGTCATCACATATTGATGGCAGATATTTTCTATAATTCTTATGAAACATAAACAACCTAGCCTTCACTTGGTTGGACTTACCTTTAAAAAACTTTGAAATACCACTGACTAAGCCAATCTTCTCAAAAACTTCTATCACTACCCCAGGGATCTCAGGCTTATGTTCCTGTAGACTATCAAGTTTATCAAACAACAAACTTCTCCTAGACAAAACACTATGAAGTGGCTCCAAAGCAGCTAATGATTCATTTACCTTTATGTTGGTCTAGTGCAATTAGCTAACTGATTGATAAACTATATCCATCTTCTCTATTATCTTATCCTGCCTGTATTGCACAATCTTTGACATAGTCTCCAAAGATGCCTCTATCCTTATCTTCTCCAAATCTTCAGTAGGTCTCTCAGGGACTTCTTCATCAATATTTATAGGGACCTCAATCTACACAGGGGGGGAAACAACTACCTTTGAAGCTTCTTCAAGCTTAACTTTTATTTTTTCCAACTCATCCTCTAACTGCTTGATCTTCATCAATTTTAAGTCTCTATCCTTGCCCACCAGGTTTGCACTTTCAAACAATTTTTAATACCTTTCAGATAATTGAACTTTCTTTGCTTCATTTAGGTTAGCCCAATGAGTTACTGCCTTGGAAACTTCAAGGTCAGTTGTATTCTACACAGTCCATATAATCTTATTTCCTTCTATTTTATCCTCTATACTTAATAGAGATGGCTTTTGGGTCCTAGGGACCATAGAACACATTGCAATAGCTTGAGATTTAGGGTCATAGCCACTTCCTCTTATCATATCACTAATGTGAACTTCATATGACAAGCTACCTGGTGGTTGCTTTCTTATTTGATCTATGATAAATGTAGAAGTCAAATCCCATCCTGGAGTCAATAGCATTCCACTTGACTTGACCAGTTGTCTAGCTTCATCTAAAATTATGGGATCAAGGCTAGGATCATAAGAAGCTAAGGCTCTCACTGTCTCTTCACTTGGCTCCATACCTTCAAGCAGAAGTTTCCTCACTTCTTGTTGCTTATTCCAAATAAGGAAGCTCTTGAATTCATCAATTTTAATAAACTAGTCATCACTCAAAAATTCCTCCTGATAGACCTCTTTGATATCCTTTTCTAACCACAGGGACTGTTCCTTATTTGTTTCATTAGTGGCCACCTTCTTTCCTTCTCTTATTGCTTTTCTCAATTGGTGATGGTAAACCCTATGACCTGGCACTAGAGCAGATGCTCTATCAATTATTCTCTTCTATTTTTCCTGCCTTGAAGGCTTTCCTTCCTCAAGCCTCTATTTCTTCAAAGGTGGCTCTAGAGAATCCCTTGTTTCTGGTTGGTTTTCAACTGGCTTAACACTCTCTACATCCTCAATTTGTGGTGGGCTATTCCCATCTGGGGACTCATCAGAAAACTCCTCTTGATCAGAAGATGAATAGTCTTTCCTTTTCTTTGGTTGACTCTAGTCAATCAACTTCTCCAACTAATTTGATAGAGTGTCATGCATGTCTATCATCTTGAATATTCTTTTAAATAGGGAAGGTCAGGGAAGAAACCCTTAAAAGGAAGCTGGGCTACCATCACTTGTTTTGACAAATCTATCAAATCAAAGTACCTATTCCATCTCCTTTTGACCTCATCATCATCTATAATGTTTCTAACTACATCTTCTTCATTTGAGGAAATGCCTTGTTTCCTACCAGGAAGTCACCTATCTTGAATTGCCTAGGTTTGAATGTACCCTTCCTATGAGTGGCTAGAAGTTCTGTATTTGTCCACATCAACTACCACACAAATTCCAAACAAGTAACTCTTGGAGGCACAAATTTTGGTAATAGATGTGGGGGTTAGGGGCAACCATAGAATCTCAAAATTCTAGCATTCTCCCCCAAGTAAAAATCACCCCAATTATGATCTCCCTCCCATTTGTCCAAAAACTACATTGGTCATTGGAGCCTAAGGACCCTTGTGGGTATCCTTGTAGTATTGATACCTAACATGCTTACAATAGGATAAACAATGAAATTATGAAAGATACAAAAATCCCCTTCATTGGAAGTAGAATTCCACTTCCTCACCCATAATTGCACTAGATTATACTAGCCTTCAAAGTTGTGCCTTGGCTTCAACATGTTCGAATCAAAATTATTAATGTTGAAGAACAAAATTAAGTGCATTAGCAAAGAATAATGCATGAACTTAATTGGGCTCTTACTATCCTTGACAAAATCAGACCCTCATGCATTCTATCAATGATATACTGAATTTACTCATACTTAGTATTAACCAAAGAATTCTGGATGTCTAGGATAATCATCAAAAGATCAGCTGGTAAAAACTCTGCATCCCCATCAATTCCCAAAACCCTACACAACCCATAACAAGTTTGCCTCATGTAATGCTAAAGGGATTTAAATTGGTAAGGGGCATTCATCTGAGCAGGGAGGGGAGCTATATACTTATCTTATTTTGGGATATGCTTCATCATTTGGTCCTTCACTATCCCTATGTTATTCTTGTACCTCTCCTTTTCTTTGCTCAAGTCAATTTCAGTAGAGGAGGATGTATAGACATTAAAAGCCTTCATGAACAAGTCCCTATCAAGAATAACCAAAGCTGACTAGTCCTCTTTCCTAATAGTCTTGGAAATAGGGTCATAAGACCTAGCTAGAGCAACAATTAAATCTGCATCCAGGAATACATTAGGCACTACTAATTTCCCTAACCCCAAAGCCCAACCATTACATATAGGGATATGACTATCTCTATTTTTATAAAAGAAGTTGAAGATAGTATAACCTATGCTATTCGGTGTAATAGGATCTTTGCAAAACCCTAGAACATCTTTGAAAACATCATCAAGAGCTCTTTTGTTCTGATTGGAACTAGGTAACAATTTCAAAAATTCATCTGAATAATTACGCTTGCCCTTGTCTTCACCACTTTTAGACTGGGCTTCACTGTTGGAAGACGCTACACTCTTCTCAAGTTGACTCATCTTCGCTATAGAATTACCTTCAAATTCTACAAACTAGATTTATTTGGTGCTCAAAAACTGCTTCAAAAAGACACAATTCTCTTCGACTGATTTTGGACACAGCAAAAAATGAACTTAGCTTATTTATTGATATGGATGAAATGTGTACAGCTACCACAATTACTCCAAATCTCCTTAATTGTTTCCACATTCAATTTCATATATCATTAGATTTCAAATTTTGAGTTAGCCGTGTTTGGATGTTGACAGATAAATTAAACAACTCAAAAACAAGGAAAAGATGCAAATGATTAAGATTCTACACTTTAAACCTATTTACGTCATGTAATCTTCCTTTGAAACTAATTGGATGGCTCATTATTTTACTCTCTAGATTGACACTGTACTTTATCCACGTAGGCAATGATCCCTTTTCTTTTCTTTTATTACCTTTTCCAACTGGGCCCATTTAGTGAATCAATGACTGAAAGCCTCTCGTAATCACTTAATACAATGTTAACCCTTGCTCATTTTCAGAGAACTAGTGACCAAAGCCTTCACAGATTCTCACAATGCAATTCTTAACTTTTCATCATCTTAGCAGATCAGCGACTAAAAGCCTCTCATAATCACTTAATACAATGTTAACCCTTGCTCATTTTCAGAGAACTGGCGACCAAAGCCTTCACTAGTTCTCACAATGCAATTCTTAACTTTTCATCATCTTAGCAAATCAGCAACTGAAGTGATCACCTTCGAGCACTTGATTGCAGTTATCATTTAGAGAACTGGTGACCAATGTCATCTCCCATTCTCTTAATGTCCAGGCTAACTGTCAATTTTCTTGGAGATTTAGTGAACAAAGGGTTCACGCATTCACTTAATGAGATACTTAACCACCTGATTATTGAGAAAATTGGCAAAGTGTTTACTCTCTGAGTCACTGAATCTATCTTAACTATCACCTTCATTCTAAGACTTAGCGACTATATGCTTCACTCATTCGCTAGATGTTAGTGCTAACTACCTGAATATCTAACGACTTGGCAAACAGTTTATCTCTGAATCGCTGAAACATGTAGCTTTGACCGTCAACATCACATGACTTGGTGAATCTAGTTAGCTAACCACTTCACCAAAACATATGATCATTTGATTATGAGAATCAGTGAACAAGGGTTCTCTGAATCTCACAATACTTCAAACATTGAATGTTTCTTTACGCGATTAAGCAATTGAAGACTTAAAACCTTGCTAATCCTCTGATTCACCCATTCACCAAATTCTTCTCACCTTTACCTTTCCTTTAAGAGAACATGTGACCATATAATTCATTGAATCACTAAATCACTTAGTATTTCACTAACTCATTTTGAGAATAAGCGAACACAAAAACATTACCTCTGCCAAACTTCTTTCAACAAATTGTCAAAACTGCCAAACTTGGACAATGATAATATAAATACTCAGTCACTCATTCCCCAAATCAAACATGTAGGACCCAAGAGATACTTGAGATTAAAACAAAGTTGTTGATCTTGAAATCAATCCACGGTATTCACCAATTCTCCTTTTGATATAACCCTTGACCGCCGGATTCAAAGAATGAGTGAATATAGCTTTCGCTAGGTCGCTGAGTGTTAATGCATGACTACCATGGACTAAGTGAACTGGAGATAGCCTTTATTCACTGGTTCTCATAAAGGGTAAAATAACTACCAAAACATTAGGAGACTCAGTGACAAAGAAAAATAGCTAACAGGGTTCAAACACATTTGCCAATTCGCTGAATGGTTGAGGTGTTCACCGGGAGACTTAGAGACCATGCGACTAAAATGATGCTTAGCATAAGATTGACTTGTTCAATGATTTTCCAAATACTATATGAGACATGCTATGACCTTTTCTGATTCAGTGAACACAAAAACATTAAACACGTGCATGATTTAATCAGCTTAAGTGACTAAAAGGTAACAATGAATAGAAGAATAAGGGCTAATCATGAGGGCTTTTGCATGAATTTGACATTTTCAAAAACAAAACCTAGGGTAATGTTTTTCGAACTCAGCTATGACAATTTCCTATGAATTTTCCAAACCCTAGACCAAACAAAACACCTAGAAGGAGATTTAACCCAAAATTTGGACACACACCTTAGAAAATTAAGAGAATATCCAACAGTGGCTCTATCTGAGGATGCTTGATTGCAAGATCATAGCAAGAATTTATGAATTTCTGGGAGGCAGACCACAAAACCTTAACCTAAAATAGGAAACAAACACACAGTAGAAAGAAACACACCTACACATATATACAAGGCTAATGTGCATGGAAAATGGATTAACTGAAGAAAAATTTTAGGAATTGTCCATGCACTGGCAATTCCTGCTCTTCACCATCCAAATTTTTTAGAAAATATGAATCCTTACCATGGGTTTGATGAAAAATATTAGGTCCCATCCATAAAGACTCAAATTTTTTGTGCTTCCCTTTATCTTCAGCCCTGGCATTCCATTGGAGTACCATATCACCAGGCTGGAATTTTCTCACAGTTGCTCTCTTATCAAAAAGATATTTCATTTTTTGCTGCAACTTCACATTTTATCTTTGTCCTTCCCTTCTAATCTCATCCAACTCAATTAGCTGAACCATTCTATCTTGCAATGGATCACTGATTTTCATGTCCTCTTATTGCATAAACTTATAGATTGGAAGGAAATTATTGACTGGCAACCTTGATTTTTCCCCATATACCATTTCAAAAGGGGACTTCCCTGTAGATCTCTTCTCAAAAATTCTATCATCCCATAGGGCTAGCTTCAATTTTAGATGCCAACTTCTTTTATTCTTTTCTAGGGTTTTCTTCGAGATTTACAAAATACTCTTATTTTGCTGGATTCAGCTTGTCCATTGGCCTGTGGATGATAAGGGGATGAGTAGGACAATACTATGCCCATTTCTGAATAGAAATTAGTAATCTCCTATGACCTAAAACTCATAGCATTCTCAACAACCAATTTAATAGGGACACCAAATCTAGTGATTATGTCATTCATCAGAAACTCAATCACAATAGCACTAGTGGCCCTTTTTGTTGGAATGGCTTCAATCCATTTGGTGAAATAATCAGTAGCCATCAAAATGTGACTATGTCCTCCACTAGATTTCTCAGAGAACTCTCCAATAAAATCCATATCCTACATTGCAAAAGGAGCTTTTGCAACAACATGGTTCAATAAGAGTGCACCTGAAAACTTGAATTTTTTAGCAAATCTTTGACAAGGCTCACATTTCCTTACATAAGAATGAGTGTCTTTGAACAATACAGGCCAATAGTATCCTACTCTTAAGATTTTATGAGTGATTGACCGAGCAGAATGATGTCCTCCACACATTCCAAAGTGCATTTCCTTTAGCACTTTCTTTGAATGGTACTTATCCAGACAAAAAAGTAGAATGCCATCATTATCTTTCCAGTACAAATCACCCTAGATCAGCACATATCTCTGAGCTTGCAATCTCAGACTCCTTCTTTGATTTTCATTTAATTCAGCTGGACACTTGGCATTTTTAATAAAATAAATGACATCCTTGTACCAGGGTTGCATTTCAACACTAGTAATCATATCAACATTAGCAGCAACATTATTTACTTGGACAAGGTCCATATTTTCCTTAGTCATTAACTTAGCAAGTCCCAATCCTCCTACCAACTTGGTAATGTGAATGTCAATGTCAAACTCTTGAATCCTGTTTATCCATTTACACCTCTTTCCTATGACTTCACTCTGTGTTAGGATATCCTTTACCACAGTATGAGGCACATAAGCACTAACCTTTGCACAGACCAAATATGGTCTGAAAGCTTTGACTACCTTTACAAGGGCATAGCCTTGCTTTTCCATTAGTTCATAATTTAATTCAGTAGTTTGTAATGATTTTCTAAAAAAGGCTATAGGATGCTCATATCCTTCTTGATCCTTTTGTAAAAGGATAGTTGCAATAGTATGAAAAGATGCAAAAGAAAATAGAGAAAATGGTTTCAAGTAATTAGGTGATACCAAAACTGGGGCCTCTTGAATTTCTTCTTTGATTCTTACAAAAGCTTGCTGAGCTTCAAGGTTCCATTCAAACTTCACTTCCTTCTTTAGGAACTTCACTATGGGCTTGACCAATTCTGCAAAGTTAGCAATAAATCTTCTTAAAAAATTAATCTGTCCCAAGAATGACTACACACCTTTTATGTTCTTTGGTGGAGGGACTTTTTTAATTGCCTCTACTCTTTCAGGATCAATCCTGACTCCTTCTTTTAACACTATGTGTCCAAGTAACTTCCTTTCTATCACAGCAAACTAACACTTTTTGGGATTCAAAGATACCAAATTCTAAGGCCTTAAGAATGACCTTCTCCAAATGGGAACGATGATCATTGGCTTTCTTGGAATAAGCAGTGAGATCATCTTGATAAACAACCATTAAAACATTTATCAACTCCTCAAATCCAACATCCATGGCTGTCTAAAATGTTGCTCCAGCATTTTTCAAACCAACAGGCATGTGAACATATACATATGTTCCCCATGGGGTTGTAAAGGCTGTCTTAAATTGCTCTGATTCTCTAACCAGCACTTGATTATACCCCAAGAAACCATCCATCATTGACAAGAGTTCACATCCGATCACCCTATGCAGCATGGCCTCCATATTTGGCAATCCATAATTATCCTTGAGCGAAGCCACATTCAGGTTCCTAAAATCAACACAGAGCCTAATGTCACCATTATTTTTCCTTACTGGCACAAGATTGGAAACCCATGTAGAATGCCTAATTGGCTCAATGATACCAGCATCCCTCAATTTTGTTAACTCAACATGCATCTTAGTAGCCAGTAAAGGGTTAATGGGCCTCTGCTTCTGTCTAAAAGGCTTAGCTTCTTCTTTTAAAGGAATTTCATGCTAAAATAGGTTAGCCCTATAAGCTTTGAGGTCATCATAAGACCAAGCAAACACATATTTATATTTTTTCAAAAGTCTAATCAGGTTTCCTCTGATCTCTCTACTCATTTTCTTGCCAATGTACACCATCTGGGGGAAATTTTCAGATCCTAGGTTTATTTCCTCTAAGTCTTCCATTTTAGCATTAGACTTCTGAGACAAAAAACCATCATTTATTTTGAACATTCCTTCCAATTCTACTAACCCTTTAGGTATGTGGTTGGATGTCAATTACACTATCTCATTCCCCATGATGCATTATTTTCCCTCAACACATTGTTGTATCTCATTAAAATCTATTTTCTGACCATCATATTGATCAAGGCCTTGAATGAACCTAAGGATATCAAGGTCATCCTCAAAAACTTGTCAATTGTATACATTATCAAGCACAAAAGGCCTAGTTTTGACCTCTAACATAGACACACCAGTGAGGGTTATGTCTTCACTCTTAAGGGAAACATTTGCAGGAAAATATGCCATGATATTATTGGATCTTTCTACCCAAAGTAGATTCAAAGCAACAAAAAGCTCTAGTCTATCCCAAACAACATGTTTATACAATTTCAATTTTTCATCCTTGGAAGCATATTGAGATCTTACTTGGGCTATAACAAGTTGGGAATCATCATGGACTTTTAAAAATTTAATACCATGCTTTATAGCTACATCCAATCCTAATATTAAAGCCTCATACTCAACAATATTATTGGTACATTGAAAAGTCAGCAAAAATGAGTATTTAAATGTAATACCTGATGGGGAAATGAATACAACACCAGCTCCTAATCCTTCCTTGGAGCATCCACCATCAAAGAACATTTTCCAAAGCCCATCTTGCTACAAAACCAGCTCATCCACAATTGGGTCTTTGTTTCTCATTTGAGGTACTACCTCTTCAATCACAAAATTGCTCATGTCAATATCTACAAAACAATTTAGATCCTCCGGAGAAACTACTTCAATCATCACTGAAGAATGGGGCTCCCTATACAACTTTACTTCAGTTCCATTTATTGGGATGGTTGCATATGACAAATCTAGTTTCAACTTTTCACCCACTACTGTAGCCCATTGTCTTGATAGTAACATGCCATAATGAGGTTTTGTATCAACAACAACCACATCCATTTTATATGTGGCTTCTGGGAATGCAGCAATCTTCACTTCAATTCCAATTAGGGTCCTTACAATAGGTACAACCCTATTATCCATGGCATAACACCTTCCACTAGATGTATCAACTTGCAACCCTAACTCCTTCATCACTTGATAAGGCATTACAGTTGTAGCAATGCCAGAATCAATCATATAATTTTTTAGCAAACAATTATTTACAAGCAAAGTAATGTAGAAAGGATTGATAGAAGAGGGTTCTTGTGTCACAATAGTCCCAACACATACATCAAAGATGTCATTAATTGCAATTGTCTTGTCCAAGGATTTCCCTTCCTCTTGTAAAATAGGAGTAGTTCTCTACTCACTTATGAGAGCCAAAGCTACTACTTTGTGCTCCTCTATTTTAAGCATCTCAAGAAAAGGGATGGAAACCTTCATTTGGGACAAGGCATGTCTCATATCAAAAGTAGGGCAGTTAGTACAAAAATCAGGATGATCCTTTGACCTACCAAATTTCTTCTTCACCTTGTCAACAATAACTTCTTGTTTCCTTTTCTTTTCAGCTTCAAACCCTTCATCTTTACTATTTACAACATTGGGCTTTGGGGAATCCTTATCTTGAGGACTACTTTTAACAAACACTGATCTAGGGACTCCCTGCTCATTATCCACCTTTTTGTTCCTCAAATTGTATGAGGATTTTTCTTGAGTAATAGCAGCCACAGTTAAACCCTTGATCTCTTCTTCACTGGGCTTTCTCCATTGTCTTTCATCTAACCTAGATTCTACCATATGAGTCTTGCAATCATCATTATCAAACTCTTCCTAGTTAGATTGAGTAGAAATTTGTTGTTCATAGTCAAAGAAGATCTTCCTCTTATGATCAACATCAGGGAAAATAAATTCATCATCTGAGGACTCAAGATCCCCCATTAGTTCAGTAGTAAACATGTTAATAGCAGGCTTTTAGATCCTTCATAATATCCTATGTATGAATAATTAGCCTCTTCTCCCAAGGCCTCAGCAATAGCACATTGGAATGGTGAGTGGGGCATATTACAAGCCACACACCAAGAGGTACTTTCCACATTATGTGCTATATTTTTCTTCAAAGGATGAGGTGTATCTCTACCCTTTTGGGGTTCATTATTATCAGGAACAGGCCTCCCATCTTTCCAGTTTGTTTTGTAAGGCATATCTCTCAAATTAGGGGCTTTGTCCTACCTTTGATAAGGCAGTCTTATATCCTAAAAATTTCTACTACCTTTATCAAACCTTGCTGGGTAGTCTTTGTTATTACTAGGTCCTTTATCCATTCTATCCTCCTCTTTGGATGGCCTTGCAGGTTGTGGCCTGGTTTCTTTCCATAGTCTACCTTCTTCTTTTTTGTACATTTGGCCAGATGCCTTTCGGGTACTCTCAATATTTATGGCCAACTTAAAAGCATCTTTGAGGGTACGGGGATTCTTGTCTCTCAAAAGGTAAGACATCTTACCATCCATAGAATTGAAATAAGTTGTCATGCAGACTGCATCATATAGCTTCAATACTTGGAACAATTTATACATAGCCTTTTGGAATTGGCTATTAAACTCTAACATGCTCTCATTGTAATGTTTCTTGATATTATTGAACTCATTGAGCATGTACCTAGAGTTCACATGTTCTGCATATTGCTCTTTAAAATATCTGACAAATTCTTCCCAAGATGTAATACTATTCTCAGGTAGGCCCCTATACCAATCCTTGGCATCCTCAATCAATGATTGGACAAAGAACTTCATTATTACATCTTCATGTTCAATCTCATAATCATTTACCTTATCTATGAAAAACTTTAGATGCTCTTCACAGGTGATAACATTATTCCCAGTAAATAATGGGATCTTCTTTCTAATTTCATTGGGGACAGCATTAGGTTGACCAGGAATACCATAAAAAAATAGAGGCCTATATCTATCCAAGTGAACTGGTCTTTTTTGGATATTTGGTTGATTCAAGGGGTTAGTTGCAACATTTTGATAGGGTACATTTCCCGTTGTACCACTAGCTATAAGGGGAACTTGATTAGGAACTGGTCTAGGTAATATTTGTCTAGGGTGAAAGGCTTGAGCATTTGGAAGTGAAGTATTGGGCTGACTGAATGGAGTTGTTCCTATGGTGATAGGGATAGAGGCACTAGCGGATGTGTTCATGTTAGCATGTAGGAAGGCAATCTTCCTCTTCATTTCATCAGTAGTAGCCTCCAACTCAAGTTTCTCCAGCTGAATAGCCAAATCTTCCTTTTCTTTTCTAGCCTTCTCCAAGTCTATACTTGTTTGAGAAGGTACATTAGGAGGAGCCATAAATTTCTTGGGCTCATTAATATTTATACCCACCAATTTTTGTTTTCCCTTATCAGGGATTTCTTTGGGAGCAGTTATAATCTCCTTGTTTCTCTAGATTTCAGAGGGATTCAATTGCCTTAAGATATGGCCTATTCCCTCAAATTCACCTTGTTTAGGTTTAGTATCATGAGCCTACTTTCTCAAATCTTCCATGTCACCAAACAAGTCCTTATTTAAACCTTGAACATCTTGGTTTAAATCACTAACTTGGGTCTCATTTTTCTTGGTTCTCTTGAGAAGTTCCTACCTCTCTATGTGAAAATCATAGATTTTTTGTTCGCTCACTTTTACCCTATTTGCAATCTTAGCAAGTTGTTCACTCTCCTTTTTTCTTAAAGAAATCACCTCTTCTCTCAACTTCTCAGAATCATAGGAGGTGGTCTCAGTAGCAGAGGTTTCTTTTGGTTGTTCTAGAGTTTCTCTCACAGGGAAATAACCTACTTCTGTGACCTCTATGATTACTTCTTTCTACATATGCACACTTGGCGTAACCCTCTTGACATGTTGAGGATCATCAGAAGAGGATGAAGATTCATGAGGAAGTGGCACACAAGATCTTTCTCGAGAAGGGCCTTGGGAACTAGCAGTATTCTGACCTCTTCTAGACCATTGTTTCCTACTTGGTGTATGGAGCTCATCACCCATATTATCTTCTGGGTGATCCTTGTAGTAAAACCTAGTGTATCTTGGTTGACTCATGGTATAACATGACAATTTTAGCAAAATTTGGAACAATTAGCAACTAGTAACACATAATTTAGAGTCGCCACCCACTATTAGGTGGGAGATGAAATTATTTTATGCCGGTCTACAAATGCGCAATAGATAGGATTTGCACTAACCTATTGCAAGCTATTTAGTTTGATCCCCAACAGAGTCACCATTTTTGTTAGTACTCAAATCTACAGATTATAAAATAATCATATAATCTCAATGGACATAATCTAGCAAAATGCAAACACTAAGGTATTAAGGAAAAAAAACCTTCTTCACTTTGAGTATAAATACTCAGGTGGGTGTACCTATATCAATTCAATATTTTATTGAGCTCTGAATTGTGAACTAGCTCCTTCATTGCTTTGTTATTACTTTTGAACATCAACCTAGTAAGATGATAAAACTCTAAGTATGGCCCAAATTATCCTAATACACAAAACTATGATGGAAATCATGAAAGCAGAAACATGAAACAATGGTTTAAGGATATTCATCCTTCTTCTTTTTAGAGTTAAAGTCAAGGAAGGTTAACCTCATTCAGTGCTTCTACAAAACATTACAAAACACATCCATGAACTTGTAATAGAATGATTCAGATTATGATTGTACCAGTAAAGTAAAATGAAACAATTATTTATATTTTGGGTGGCAAATAAATGTAAATGGATCTAGAACCAGGGCCTTATCCACTTAGGCATCAAAGTCAAACCCTACCTCCACATATATCTATCAAAACAAATATACTGAAACTCAAATGACATGCCTAACATACCATCCTTTTAATTTCTACAACTGTCATCAAATTCATACATGGATTATTAATTCCTCGAGACCTCCCCTAAGATTTTACTCTTTCCTTGAAAGAAACTTAAGCTTAACCCCTATATTCACCTTGTGAATAATGTATTCAAAATGCCTTGCAATCTAAATACATAAGAAAACTAAAACACTCCATACATAAAGACAATAAAATGGTAGTAACAGAGCTCCAATATTTTGTATTAATGGTCAAAATGTGTTGATACAGTATCTTCTTATTTAAAGAAAATAAGGTTTTGTATTAAGAACCTTTCTTACAGAGTATTTTTTCCCCCCTTTTTCAAAATGAGAAGAGACTTGCTATATATATCTTAGCTATCTTGGAATCCTCGAAAGGATGCAACAAGCTTGGGATGGCTAGAAAAGATCCTACACTAGAGACAAGATTGCAAACTAACAAAAAGATTCTAACAAAAAATTACAAATATCTTTTCTCAACAATTTCCCAGGTGGCATCTTTGTCTATGGATATTTCAGAGTTGTATTTGCACAGTCCGTATAATCTTATTTCCTTCCATTTTATCCTCTATACTTAATAGAGATGGCTTTCAGGTCCTAGGGGCCATAGACCACATTGCAATAGCTTGAGATTTAGGGTCATAGCCACTTCCTCTTATCATATCACCAATGTGAACTTCATATGACAGGCTACCTGGTGGTTGCTTTCTTATTTGACCTATAATGAATGCAGAAGTCAGATCCCATCATGGAGTCAATAGCATTCCACTTGACTTGACCAGTTGTCTAGCTTCATCTGCAGTTATGGGATCAAGGCTAGGATCATAAGAAGCTAAGGTTCTCAATGTCTCTTCACTTGGCTCCATACCTTTAGGCAGAAGTTTCCTCACTTCTTGTTGCTAATTCCAAATAAGGAAACTCTTGAATTCATCAGTTTTAATAAACTGGTCATCACTCAAAAGTTCCTCCTGATAGACCTCTCTGATATCCTTTTCTGACCACAGGGGCTATTCCTTATCTATTTCATTAGTGGCCACCTTCTTTCCTTCTCTTATTGATTTTCTCAATTGGTGATGGTAAACCCTATGACCTGGCACTAGAGCAGATGCTCTATCAATTATTCTCTTCTATTTTTCCTACCTTGAAGGCTTTCCTTCCTCAAGCCTCTGTTTCTTCAAAGGTGGCTCTAGAGAATCCCTTGTTTCTGGTTGCTTTTCAATAGGCTTAACACTATGTACATCCTTAATTTGTGGTGGGCTATACCCTTTCGAGGACTCATAAGAAAATCCCTCTTGATCAAAAGATGAATAGTCTTTCCTTTTCTTTGGTTGACTCTGGTCAATCAACTTCTCCAACTAATTTGATAGAGTGTCATGCATCTCTATCATCTTGTCAATTCTTTTTAAATAGGGAAGGTCAGGGAAGAAACCCTTAAAAGTAAGTTGGGCTGCCATCACTTGTTTTGACAAGTCTACCAAATCAAAGTACCTGTTCCATATCCTTTTGACCTCATCATCATCTATAATGTTTTTGACTACATCTTCTTCATCTAAACCCTTATGTTCCTTAATCACACCAATGTTTGGAATATAGAGCATCCTGGTAGTTTTGATAAAGCCCTCAGGATCTACATGTCTACAAGCATGAAAAACCATTTCAAAAAAAGTTAACCATGTAGTAATTTGAGGAAATGCCCTATTTCCTACTAGGAAGTCACCTATCTTGAATTGCCTAGGTATGAATGTATCCTTCCTATGAGGGGCTAGAAGTTCTCTATCTATCCACATCAACTGCCATAAAAATTCCAAACAAGCAACTCTTCGAGGCACAAATTTTGGTAATAGATGTGGGTGTTGGGGGCAACCGTAGACTCTCAAAATTGTAGCATTCTCCCCCAAGTAAAAATCACCCCAATTATGATCTCCCTCTCATTTTTCCACAAACTTCATTGGTTGTAGGAGCCTAAGGACCCTTGGGAATATCCTTGTAGTATTGATACCTAACATCCTTACAATAGGATAAACAAATGAATTATGAAAGATACAAAAATCCCCTTCATTGGAAGTAGAATTCCACTTCCTCACCCATAATTGCACCGAATTATACTAGCCTTCAAAGTTGAACCTTGGCTTCAGCATGTTCGAATCAAAATTATTAATGTTGAAGAATAAAATTAAGTGCATTAGCAAAGAATAATGCATGAACTTAATTGGGCTCTTACTATCCTTGACAAAAATCAAACCCTCATGCATTCTATCAATGATATACTGAATGTAATCATAGTTAGTATTAACCAAAGAATTCTACATGTCTAGGATAATTATCAAAAGATCAGCTGGTAAAAACTTTGCATCCCCATCAATTCCCAAAACCCTACACAACCCATAACAAGTTTGCCTCATGTAATGCTGAAGGGATTTAAATTGGTAAGGGGCATTCATGTGAGCAGGGATGGGAGCTATATACTTATCCTATTTTGGGATATGCTTCGTCATTTGGTCCTTCACTATCCATATGTTATTCTTGTACCTCTCCTTTTCTTTGCTCAGATCAATTTCAGTAGAGGAGCATGTATAGACATTAAAAGCCTTCATGAACAAGCCCCTATCAAGAGTAACCAAAGCTGACTAGTCCTCTTTCCTAATAGTCCTAGAAATAGGGTCATAACATCTAGGTAGAGAAATAATTAAATCCGCATCCAGGAATACATCAGGCACTACTAATTTCCCTAACCCCAAAGCCCAACCATTACATACAGGGATATGACTATCTCAATTTTTATAAAAGAAGTTGAAGATAGTATAACCTGTGCTATTTGGTGTGATAGGATCTCTGCAAAACCCTAGAACATCTTCGCAAACATCATCAGGAGCTTTTTTGTTCTGACTGGAACTAGGTAGCAATTTCAAAAATTCATCTAAATAATTAGGCTTGCCCTTATCTTCACCACTTTTAGACTTGGCTTCACTACTGGAAGACGCTGCACTCTTCTCAAGTTGACTCATCTTTGCTATAGAATTACCTTCAAATTCTACAAACTAGATTTATTTGGTGCTCAAAAATTGCTTCAGAAAGACACAATTCTCTTTGACTGATTTTGGACACAGGAAACAATGAACTTAGGTTATTTATCGAGATGGATCAAATGTGTACAGGTACCACAATTACTCCAAATCTCCTTAATTGTTTCCACATTCAATTCCATATATCATCAGATTTCAAATTTTGAGTTAGCCATGTTTGGATGTTGACAAATAAATTAAACAACTCAAAAATAATGTACAGAGGCAAATGATTAAGATTCTACACTTTAAACCTATTCACGTCATGCAATCTTCCTTTGAAACTGATTGGATGACTCATTAGTTTACTCTCCAACTTGACATTGTACTTTATCCACATAGGCAATGGTCCCTTTTCTTTTCTTTTATTACCTTTTCCAACTAGGCCCATTTAGTGAATCAGTGACTAAAAGCCTGTCGTAATCACTTAATACAATGTTAACCCTTGCTCATTTTCAGAGAACCGGTGACCAAAGCCTTCGTAGGTTCTCACAATGCAATTCTTAACTTCTCATCATCTTAGTGAATCAGTGCATGAAGTGATCACCTTCTAGTACTTGACTGCAGTTATCATTTAGATAACTGGCGACCAATGTCATCTCCCATTCTCTTAATGTCTTGGTTAATTGTCAATTTTCTTGGAGATATAGTGAACAAAGGGTTCGTACATTTGCTTAATGAGATACTTAACTACCTGATTATTCAGAGAATTGGGGAAGTGTTTACTCTCTGAGTCATTGAATCTATCTTAACCATCACCTTCATTCTCAGACTTAGCGACTGTATGCTTCGCTCATTTGCTAGATGTTAGTGCTAACTACCTAGATATATGATGACTTGGCAAACAGTTTATCTCTGAATCATTGAAACATGTAGCTTTGATCGTCAACATCATGTGACTTGTCGAATGTGGTTAGCTGACCACTTCATGAAAACATATGATCATTTGATTATGAGAATCAGTGAACAAGGGTTCTCTCAATCTCACAATGCTTCAAACATTGAATGTTTCTTTACGTGATTAAGCGATTGATGACTTAAAACCTGGCTAATCCTCTTATTCACCCATTTGCCAAATACTTCTAGCATTTACCTTTCCTTTAGGAGAACTTGTGATCATATGATTCGTTGAATTGCTAAATCACTTAGTATTTCACTAACTCATTCTGAGAATAAGCAAACACAAAAACATTACCTCTGCCAAACTTCTTTCAACAAATTGTCAAAACCGCCAAACTTGGACAATGATAATATAAATACTCAGTCACTCATTCCCCAAATCAAACATGTAGGACTCAAGAGATACTTGAGATTAAAACAAATTTGTTGATCTTGAAATCAATCCATGGTATTTTCCAATTCTCCATTTGATATAACCCTTGACCACCAGATTCAGAGAATGAGCGAATACATCTTTCGCTAGGTCACTGAGTGTTAACGCATGACTACCAAGGACTAAGTGAACTAGAGATAGCCTTTGTTCATTGGTTCTCACAATGGGTAAAATAACCACCAAAACATTAGGAGACTCAGCGACAAATAAAAATAGCTAATAGGGTTCAAACACATTCGCCAATTCACTGAATGGTTGAGGTGTCCATCGGGAGACTTAGAGACCATGCGACTAAAATGATGCTTAGCATAAGATTGACTTGTTTACTGATTCACTGAATACTATATGAGACATGCTATGACCTTTTTTGATTCCGTGACCATAAAAACATTAAACATGTGCATGATTTAATCAACTTAAGTGACTAAAAGGTAATAATGAAATAGAAGAATAAGGGCTAATCATGAGGGCTTTTGCATGAATTTGAAATTTTCAAAAACAAAACCTAGGGTAAGGGTGTTTGAACTTGGGTATGATAATTTCCTATGAATTTTCCAAACCCTAGACCAAACAAAACACCTGGAAGGAGATTTAACCCAAAATTTGGACACACACCTTAGAAAATTAAGAGAATATCCAACATGGCCCTCTTCATCAAAATCATGGTCTTGCAACAAGCATTCTTGCTCACTTCTTAGAGCTTCAAGCTCACCAAAAACATCATGCTGCAACACCCTAGGAGCAGAAGCAAGCATCTTGTTTCTCTCCTTCATTTCATTAATTTTTCTAAGTAGAGAATGTCTTTCTATTAGAGCATTCACCTTTTCAACTTCTCTCTCCTTTTGTAACCTCTTATGTATGGCATCATGCTCTACCAACTGCAACCTTAGTGTATTTAAATCATCTAGTTCTATCATAGTGTCATCAGAACCTCATGACACATCCATATCAGTGAGATTTTGATATGGAAAATGGACTTGCCTTCATCTCATGGGTTCTCTTCTGAAATTATCCTCATCAATATCTAAATCAATCTCAAAACCCATCTCTTTAGCTTGTTCATCCTGACCTGTAGGCAATGAACCCTTGTCTTGAAATACAGCCTCTAGGGTATCATAAAATTTATCTTTAGAGTGACCACCATCTGATCTAGAAACTTTATCTTGTGAACCTTCCTCACTTGAGGAAACATGTGGTGCTCTACCTCTGGTATTTGTTTGTTCTCTTATGGGAGCACTAGTAGACTCACCATTTCTTCTGATCCAACTCTTCTTTTCCTATCTAGGTAATTGTTCCAGAGTGACCTCTGGATTTTTTTCTGATGAAGGACCTAGTATTCCTCCTTTTGTCCATGATTTATAGTATGACACTAGTTTTAAACCTTTTGAGTCGCCACCCACCAAAGTGGGAAATCTTTAACTGAATACAATAGGAAAACAAGAGTGCACTTAATAGCTTTTATATCTAGACTCTCCCCAGTAGACTCACCATTTTGTTGGTGACTCGGATGGGTAAATCAATCTGGTCAACAAAATATTTTGAATATAATAATATAACTACAACAAGAGATCCTAACAAATATCCTTTTTCATTGTTGTTCTCCCTAGCAAAGTCACAATTTTTTTGGGAGTTCCCTTTGATCTTCAACTTGTAGATTTATACTTTACTGGATAACTTTAATGATACTTTGACTCTATCACCACTCCAAAGTCTACAAGGAAGAGGGCCAATTTAAAAGGATCAATAATGAGATCCTCATACACTTTGAGCCTTAATGCTTAGGTGGGTGTACCCTTGACTCACTTCTCTAAAGGAGTCTCAAAATAATATACCATTATACCCTTTACTAACTGATTGAAATATTTTATCATTTAAACATGTGTGTATGATTAATGATGAACAACTTCCAGAAAATGGACCAATGCCTTAACCAAGGGCAAAGAGTCACCTTATAACATATATCAACTAAACCCTAACTTAAACACACTTGAATTCAAGATAAGTGGTTTGCCTATTATCCTTCTCACTCACATATCAAGACATCAAATTCTTATCTAGCCATGAACTCACTAAAAGTACCTGAAAGAATTTAATCCTAACTTTGTTAGGAACTCAAAGATAATCTCAAAATACTCTTTGTTTACCATATGATAACCCACTTTGTAAAATTAACATATATGAGCTCAAGAACAAAATAAGAAGACATAAACAAACATAAGATTGGAATCCAAATGTATTCTCTTTAAAATTTGCAGGATCAATACATTATCAAACAAAAAAATGCATGGAGACAAACCCCAAATCCAAGCTCTCCCTGCTTAGTAAATTAACATCAACAATCAAGGACCAAAAAGAAAGTTTTGGAACCCTCACTAAATAAAAAATGCTACAATATATACCCCTTAGTCATCTTGGAAACCCAAAATAGGTTGCAACACGCTATGGATGACTAGGGCTAGGGTTACACCCACTAAACCAACTGAAAGAGTCAAGAGTTTATTACAGGGGATGAAAACTAGTCGGGCATGCCTGAGAAAGATTTGCACTTATGATAGATCTCTAAGAAAGTACTACAAATCATGGAATTCTATGTCAATCAGTCCTTTTAGCCACCTGCAACATGCCTTGAGCAACAAAACCATACTTCTCCTGGTACAAAAACATCATGCCATTGACCACAGAGACCCATGGATTAGTCGACAACAACCAGTGCCACAAAAGGAATTGAAATCAGCTCCAAAAACCATAAATTTTGGTACTTCCTATCATTGGAAACCCTCTACAAATTTGAATTTTAATTTCAACATTTATTTCCAAGTGCCAGCAGAAAATCAGAGGTTGACATTTGAAATTAGGTCAACTTTAAGTCTTGACAGTCAGATCTTGCCTTTTCACGGTCTTGTGACCTATCTTTTAAAAAGACCCCAGTTAGATTTGGCAAATTGGTGACTAAAGACCATCTTGAAGTCACAAAATACCTTAACACATCACCAAATAGTTTAGCAGTTATGTGAACACTTATTCGTTGAATCACCAGTCAACTTGGAGCACCATTATTTTTCTTCGCAAATAAGCGAAACCTTTGAAATTTTGTCAGAATGCTAAACACCTTGTCTAAACCACCAAAAAGACCAAGAAACCCTACTGGGCCCACAACAAGAAGATTGACGGTTGTCTCATCTTCACATAGAGCTCCAAGATTCCTTCAGATCATAAGACAACCATCGAATGAAGAATCTCACCCTGCTCTGACAACCCTTTGACACCGAAAGAGATCAATGGCTATCTTAAGTTTTCATGTGTCAGAAAATACCCATCAGATTACACACTGACTATCGATGCTTTGTAAGTGTTAGAACCCACTTAAACTTGAAAAACCTGGCCCCACTAACAACATGTCCAGTCACACAATGTGGACCAATTAGATAATAGAAAATTATCACACGTGGCATGTGGACCTGCTGCACTTTATCCCCTCTAAAAAAGGTAGAATCGACAGTTGGCGCATGATCTTAAACCTCTGACACATCCCATAAGATCATGCGCCCATCATTGATTTTTTGATAATGTCAAGACCCTCTAACAAAATTGGAAACCAGGTCCCACTGATAACTATGACCATATTAATACATGGACCAATCATAGACCACCATTTGTACCTACATCTCACCTTGGACCCATAGTTTGAAGCACCGTGTCAGAAAGGGAATCAATGATCATCGTAAGATCACAAGGCTCTGACAAAACCTTTGTGAACTTATGACAACCATAGGATTGAAAAGCTATCAGAAAGATTGGGCTCAAGAATCATTAAGCCAAAAACATAGGAAATATTAAGGCACTAACTTAGGAAAAATATTTCACCGAGACTTAGGGAGATAAAACAAAGGGTCCAACATAAGACCCTAGTCGCATGATCACATAAGATGAAAAAGGTTCTCACAATCAAGTGATAAAGAGGTTAACAATTTACCACATGCATTTTAGAGACTTAAGTGGCCTGAATAAAGTAACAAAAAATTAGAACAAGGCCAGGGCATAAAATAGGGCTTTTTCACATCAATGGCTAGTTTTTCAAAGATTTGAACTAAGGGTTTATGCCATAGACCTAAAAACAACTACAAAGACCAGAAGAAAAGGGCTAGAGCCATGAAATTTTTTCAAGGTGCTAACATAGTGTAGGACATAAATGGATAATTACTACAATAGATTACTTCACCAGATGGAAAGAGGCAATTTCTTTAAAAGAAGCAAATGAGAATGTTGTATTAAGTTTTTATGATAACATAATTCATAGATTTGGCATTCCAGAGTCTATAATTTCAAATAATGCATTATCATTCATAGGCCTCAAAGTATCAAAGTGGGCAATCAAGAATAGCATCTATCTGAATACTAGTTCAAATTATTACCCTCAAGGCAATGGCTTCACTGAATCAACAAATAAGAACTTGATTAGGATAATCAAGAAGATTCTTCAATAAAATCAGAGAGATTGGCATACTAAGTTGAAGTTTTCATTATGGTTAGATAGAATTACCCCAAAGAAGATCATTGGGAATTATCCTTATGTGCTATTGTATGGTAGGGAGGCTAAGTTGTCCATTTCAATTAACTTACCAGCTGTGGACTTGGCCACTCAATATGCCCTATTTGAGGAAGGGGATCCCTTACAGATTAGATATGCTCAGTTGATGGAATTGGAGGAGATCAGAGACAAATCAATGTAGAATATGGAATTCCATCAAATCCAAATGAAGAAAAGTTTAGACAAAAGAGCCAGGGTCAAGAATTTCAAAGTTGGAGATGTAGTTCTCAAATGGGATGAATTCAAATCAAGGCCTAGCAGACATATAAAATTTGACTCATTTTGGCGTGGACCATTTGTTATAACAAAGTGCAGGGGGCCTAATGCTTTTCATCTATCAAATCTTGTAGGAGTTCCCTTGCCTATCTCACTAAATGGATTCCACTTGATGCCTTGTTTGGAGCTTAATCCCTCTCTGTAAATTCTTGTAATTATGTGTTTTTCTGCTTCCTTTCCATATTTTCTAGTTTCATTTCCTACTTTCCAAGAAGTGTCTGTGCACAAGTTTGTCTTTGTTGAAGTTTTGTGTTCTTGTAGTGCCCCCACACCCAATGGATTGTTTATAGGCCACTGATCTATGACTAGCAGGCTGACATCCAGCAGAAATCACCAAAATGTTACCCCAATTTCTATGTGCATGCAAATTTGGCTAAAACCTATTCCAAAATCTCTATTTTTATCTTGCAAAGCATCCCTAAAAATTTCATGAAGTTGTGCCTTGTTCTCTAGCCCCTGCAAATTTTTCTATTTCCCTTGCCTGCATGTAAAAAATTCAAAAAAGTAGCTGTTACCAAGAAAAACCCTGCAAACCCTAAGCCAGTTTCTATTTCATGTTACTTTATCAGACACTTAAGTTCTTAATTCTCCATTTGCGCTAATTTCTCATTGGTTGGTCACTAGTTCTCCAAGTTAGCCGACGGTTACCTTTTCCTTTTGGTGATTCAGCAAATGCCTTGTTCACGTAATACCCTAGTGTTTCATGGTTAAGTGCTCAGTGGTTAGCAATTTAGAGGGTGGTCTATTCTTCTTTTAGTCACATAGTTGCTTAAATTTTTGGCGGTCTCCGCTTGTAGGGTCCTAGTTCAGCAAGATCAACGGTCATCATAAGTTCGCGAAGGGTCTATCAGAGTCTTGCAATCTTGTAATGACCATAGATTTCCTTTCCCTATAGTGCTTCAAAGTCAAGTGGGTCCACTGCCACATTGTCCTACATGGAGGCTTCCTATTGGTCAAGAGGTGGTGACTTGTCTAATTTTTAGAGTAGGCCTGATAGACTGTGTCCCTTTTAGATCAATGACTAGTGTATAATCTCGTGAGCTTTCTCTGACACATGAGATTATGCGCTAACTATCAATCTTACTTTATCGCCAGGCTCTATCCAGTGGGTCCTTAGTTTCTGACATGCTCATTCTTCATTGGTTGGTTAGATGACAGCCGGGCTCTATTGGTAGGACCATGTCAGAGTATCTACAGGGATGTCAGTAGACTATAGATCTATGGTTGTCTCTTGATTGGAAGGGATCTTCCAAGGCCTTGTGATCTTGTGACAACCTTCTGATGCTCTTTCTATAGGTCATGGGTCCAAGTCTGTCAGATGTGCTGATTTTCTCACATTTGATTGGTTGCTAACTTCCAGGTGGTAGTTGACCTATTAGAGATAGGTTTTCAAGTTGTTTTCAAGTGTATCATGGCTTTTCATCTACTGGGAAGGTTTTCTCATTGACAATTACATTTTAAAATTTTTTGCTAACTATTATATTTCAAAATTCAAATATCTCTGTAAGGGTTTTGCATTCTTTTAGCCATGCACGATGTTGGGTAGCTTAGGAATTGATTTCTCATGATGGTTGTGGTTTTGAGGATGATGGAGATGACTATTGGCTAGTGTTGCAAGGTCCTTTGTCATGATGGGAGGTGCTAGAAAGAGTTGGCACCATCATTCAAGTAGTACTGCTCCCAGGGAAATATGATCAGATTTGGAGCCTTTGTGGCTTAGTGGAGTTGCAGGTGGGTTGGTATGTTGAGGTTGTTGTGTCTGTAGGTGAGCTCAGTACTAGATGGATGTCCATGAAGGAAGATTTGATTTGATTGCCAGTGTTCTTAGAGATTTTCATAATAAGTGATCAGTACCCTAGGGTTTGATATTGTATCACTATACCTATGTAACCCTAGCTAGGTTAGTTTTAGCTCTTACCTACATGAAAAGGAGGATGTATATATTGTATTTGTAGAGCTTTTGAGCTAAGAGCTGGACAATTGTAAAAGAATTTCACTTTTCTTAAGGGTCATCTGTGGTATCATTTCTACCCTCTGGCTTATACAGTTGTAAATCTTTCTTTTATTATTCAAACATTGCAGAGGTATTTTGTGACAGTTCTTCATGTCCATATGCTTCCTTGTCTAAATTATCTCTTATTGGATTAAAGTATATGATGTTTTCAGTGATATCTTAGGGTTCTTGATCCCTCTTACTTTCTATAATTATGTGTTTTATTGTGTTTGATCTAATTTAGATGTTTTTGTGGGTATTCTTTATCCCCCTACCAATCTTGTGTCAATCCTACATCGAGTTGCAGAAGTGAATGTCTTCTTGTAGGTCATAAGTTATGTCTTATGTCCAGGCCCTCCTATAAAACACTTATGCAAGCCTATTCAATAAGTTGTGACCTACTAGACCTAAGCCTTTCACTGAGTCCATTCTTCTATACTAAGATCCAAACCCTAATTTTGGTGTATCACCTAGTAGGTAGTTTGCTTTCAAGTCATTTCCTTTTCAAGCATTACATCTATCCCTTTTCCCTCAAAAGATTTACCTTTCATGTCAAGAAGCAAATTAAGGTGATTATCCAAGAGGAATCAGCCTAGAACCTAGAGGTCTCATCTTAGTTAGCATAGGTCCCACAACCTGGAGATGATTCCCATGTTATACTAGGTTATCAAGACTATGAGAGCTTGAAACAAGGGTGCAAAATTAGTGTATAACAATTTTGGCATGCGTGGTGGGACTCGAAAGATGTTCATTATTGAAGATTATGTTCTTTCATATACATATTGCATAATAGAACTTGAAGAAGTTGTTTCATCAAGTATATCTGGTGACTCCACTGATTTTAAAGATCTAGGCCAACCTTGTTCAAGGTTTATCAGAAAGATTGAGACTAGGAGCTCAAAGCCCACTAAATTTTCAGAGTTTCCCTCAAAAGGAAGTCACAAACATAGGTCAACTCAAAGAACATCCCCTGCAAGGAGAGTTCAATCAACACCTCCTGATACCTTAGAAGAGAGACCTTTTCCCTTTCATTCTAGAAGAAGAGGCAGATCCCTAACTAGAGATCTAGAAGAGGATTAAAGTCCAGCATCAAATACAACCCATATAGTTGTTAATCTTCAAATTCCAACTCCTACAATGGCTAGACAGTTTTCCTTTTCATCTTTCAATCAAGGAAGTCCATTAGCCTTTGCTCAACATCATGATGTGTCCTTTGTGGCACTAAAAAGTATACCTGATTTCACTAGTGAAGGGAAGACAACTGCTTTTGAACACATAAGAGATGTGACCACCATCTATAGCATACATAATATTACTCAAGAGGATGTGGCCACAAAATTATTAGTAGCCTCTCTAAAAGGTAAGGCTCTTGAATGGTTTAGAACTTTAACTGTTGGTTCTATTACTTCATGGGATGTGTTAGGAGATGCATTAAGTAAGCATTTTGAGGATAAATTAGATAATTTGTCTCTAGTTGAGCAGTTAACAACCATTAAGAGAGACCCTCAAGAACAAATGATAGATTACAATAGTAGATTCCTCAAAACATGGAATATAATTCCAGTATCAGTGAGGCCATCAGCTGACCATGCTTTCCTTTACTACCTACAAATCCTAAATGGTCAAATTTCTATCATGATCCAGTCCATGGGTGGTACTTCTTTACCCTAAGCTTTTGACATAGCTGTCAAGGCTAAAAATTGTTTAATCCAAGTAGACATGATTGCTAGTAGGCCACCAATGCCCATTTTTCCTAGCCTCCAACCCATTGCACCTGCACAAATACCTCCATTTACTCCTATTCCCACCATATTAGCACCTTAGGCTAGTACCAATGGTCAAGGGCTAACAGCTAGTTTCTCTCAAGAGTTACAAGAGATAAAGAATAGTTAAGAAAGTAGTAAGCAACAAATGACAAATTTGTTGCAGACCTTGACTAAAAAGGTCACAAATTTGAAGAAACTATTGGAAATATAGATGTAGTAACTAAGAGGGGGGGTGAATCAGTTAACCACAAAAATATTACCACTGATCCCTTAGATATCTTAATAAATTATTTACTGTTGCCACTTGGTAAACATATAGAGAAATGCTGAAACTCGATCTTTGAAGTGTGTAATAATTAAACTATTCTTAAACATTCATCACTGATTAACATACATGAATAAATAAAATAAAATGAACACAAGAGACACCAGATTTACCATGGAAACCCAATATGGGAAAAACCACCAATGTAATGAGTTACTATTTTTCACTCTTCTGAAGTGATGCCTGGTTAGAAGCCAACCCGGTAAAAGGTTACAAAACACACTGTTAGGTGTGACCTTGTTAAAGGATTTAATCACCCTGCTAGGAGTGGCCTTGTAAGAGGTCTTGAAACAATTCAATAGAACTGTGACCTTGTTAGAGGATTTACAAAATGGTTGTTAAACCAACTCGATTAAGAGATTTTGATATCAGTGCTACAATTGTAAGAGAGTAACAATGAAATGACCTGCAACTAAATTGCTGATTATAGATTTCTATTCTACTTCATTAGATCCTTACTGATCAAATAAATCTTTGTTGCTCCTCAAGGATATCTAACCATCCTTCAAAATTCTCACACACCTTTTTCTTCAAAATGATTTTTGCATGTTGTATATCTTATTCACCACTTGACCTTCTATATATATATATATATATATATATATATATATATATATATATATATATATATATATATATATATATATATATATACCATTCTAATTAACATTTAGATTGTCAAGTTGGCACTAATACTTATTACAATAGTTAGCTTGGATAAATAAAATATAATAACAAAATCCTTTGAAGGGCTGACCTTGCTCGGTAAACATTAATCCTGAAAAGATTTCCTTCGGTGACCGAGTGAACTCGGTAACCACAATGAATTCTGCAACATCCTTCGGAGACTGAGTGAGCTCGGTAACCACTAACTTTCCTTTGATAATCGAGGAGGCTTGGTTAACACTATTTTTTGTCATGTTTCCTTTTGACACCCGAGAGATCTCGGTAGACACTAAAAATTGCCTAGCTGACCGACTGAGCTCGGTAGACACTAAGAAGTTCCTAGCTGACCGACTAAGCTCGGTAGACACTGAGAATGATAATTGATATGACATTTGTGTGACATCAAAGACAACACATAGCTAATCCAACAATGTCTTTCAGACAATTGTATCCAACAATCTCCCTCTTTGGCATTGATGGCAACACAACATGTCATAGCATAATGAAATTTCATAGAGAAACCAAGAGTAAGAAACATATCCTTAGCTTCATTCTGATTCCCATCATCTTCAAACTTCTTTCTAACTGAGAATTCTCCCTCTTAACTTCTCAAATTATTCTCCTTAGAAATTTCTTGAAATGACAGCAAACTCTCCCTCTTTGACAACACATGCCAAAGACAACTTACATAGTTTCAGTGAATATCAATGTACCTTATGTATTGATTCATATGCAATGATTCCCTAACTATGCTACATCAACTGATTGATCTTCAACATGTTTTGGTTGATGCATCACTAAAACTTTATTTAGTGAACCTCAGACAGGGGAGTGACCACTAACTTGCCTCTTAGATACAAGAATGCATCCTTAGGTAGTGGCTTGGTGAAGATATCTGCAATTTGTTCTTTTGTATGAATATATTCCAATCTAATTTCCTTGTCTTGCACCAATTCTCTGACAAAGTGATATTTAATAGAAATGTGCTTGGTTTTGGAATGCATTATTGGATTCTTTGAAATATTTATTGCACTTGTATTGTCACAAAACATAACAACTAGTTCTTTGATCTCAACCTTCATGCCTTCCAAAAGTTGTTTAAACCATACAATATTAGAGCAGTTTACTGCTGCAACAACATATTCTACTTCTGTTGTGGATTGGGATGTGCAGTTTTTCTTTTTACTAGTCCAAGATACTAACCTCTTGCCAAGAAAGAATGCTCCAGCACTTGTAATCTTTATGTCATCAATGTTTCCTACCCAATCAGCATAAGTAAACACTTTTAAATCTAGATTGCCTCCAAATTTATACCACAAGCCATAATCTTCAGTTCCCTTTAAATACCTCAAGATTATTTTGATTTCCATCATGTGATTTTCTCTGGGTTTAGCTGAGAATCTTGCCGCTATACCAATTGCTAAGGCAATATCAGGCCTTGTGTGCACTACATACTGTAATTTTCCAATCATTGATCTGTATAAGGTCTAATCTACTTCTTTTGAATCATCATCTTTGGTAAGCTTCAGTCCAATACACATGGGTGTACCAACTAGTTTTGAATCTTCCATACCAAAATTCTTAAGTATTTTCCTTATATATTTAGACTGAGTAATGTAGATACCATTTTTGTTCTGTTGAATCTGAAGTCCAACAAAAAATTTTATCTGACCAAACATAGACATTTCAAATTCTTTGTTCATATGCTCTAAAAATTCTTTGCACTGATCATCATTTCCTGTAAACACGGTATCATCCACAAATATTTCTACCAAAACAATTTTGTTATCTGATCCTTCTTTCATGTATAAATTACTATTGTCATTAGCTCTTTTGAAATCAATCTGAGTAAGATAGTTATGTAATCTTTCATACCATGCTCTAGGAGCTTGTTTCAGACCATACAATGCTTTGTGTAATTTGTAGACCATATCCTTTTTATCTAGATCAATAAAACCTTCAGGTTGCTCAATGTAGACTTCTTCCTCAAGAATACCATTGAGAAATGCAGATTTTATATCCATCTGATATACCTTAAATCCTTTATGTGCTGCATATGCAAGTAAATTCCTCACACCTTCTAATCTTGCAATAGGAGAAAAAGTCTCTCCATAATCTATTCCTTCTTCTTGAGAGTATCCTTTACATACCAATCTTGCTTTGTTTCTTGATACTTGACCATCTTCATTCAACTTATTTCTAAATACCCATTTTGGCCCAATTACATTTTTATCTTTAGGCCTAGGTACAAGAGTCCATGTCTTATTTTTCTCTATTTTCTCTATTTCTTCATTCATAGCCTCAATCCAACTTTCATTTTCCAATGCATCTTTGACATTTTTAGGTTCAAAATCAGCAAATAGGCATGTACCTTTTAGTTTACTTCTTGTAATAGTACCATCTGATTTGTTTCCAATAATCTTATCTAGTGTATGATGCTTCCTAATGTACTTGGCCAATACAGGTTCCTTTCTTCCTGAATCAGTTACATTATCATCTTCTTCATCTTCAGGTTCAGGTTGCTCAAGCTCGGTAGATACTTGCTTTGTAGCTTCAGACTGAGACTTAGTACTTTGTGACTTGGTCTGAACTTCTTCTTGTGACTCGGTTACTGTACTAGGCTTGGTAGATGTAGTTTCCTTATTGATAGATGTGTCTGGCAATGTATCAGGTTCGATGTAAAAAAATCTTCTGTAATCCTCTGGTTTCTTTTTTCTTTCTTCTTCAGTCTTTTCTGCAAACTCATCAATTCTCACATGTGCACTTTCTATGATTTTGTGAGTAGACAAATTTAGACATCTATATGCCTTACTTTTGCAAGAATATCCCAAAAATATTCCTTCATCACTTTTTACATCAAATTTTCCTTTTGTAGATTCTTTTAAGATGTAACATTTACTACCAAATACTTTTAGGTAACTTACATTTGGTTTGTAGCCATACCATAGCTCATAAGGAGTCTTGAATGTGTTTTTTCTTAGCTGTACTCGGTTCAAGGTATGAACTGCAGTGCTGATAGCTTCCTTCCAGTATTTCATAGCAATGTTCTTTTCAATCACTAGAGTCCTTGCACAGTCCATGATAGATCTGTTCCTTCTTTTAGCTATTCCATTCTGCTCAGGAGTTCTTAGGGCTGATACCTATCTTTTGATTCCTCTTTCAATGTAGAAATTATTTAATTCATGGGAGATGAATTCACCACCTCTGTCTGATCTCAAGCACTTTATTCTTTTTCTTGTTTCCTTTTCTACTCTTGCTAAATACCATTTGAACTTCTCAAATGCTTCTGACTTTTCTCTTAAATACATAATAGTCATCATTCTAGAGTAATCATCAACAAAGAGAATAAAGAATTTTTCTCTAGTATAGCTCTCAATTCCAATAGGTCCACATAAATCAGTATGCACAATTTCCAAAATATCTTCAGACTAATAGTTTTTACTTTTAAAACTAGACTTTCCCATTTTACCAATTTGACAATTCTTGCATAGACCAACATCAGGTTTCTTCAAAGTAGGAATACCTCTTACTTTCTTGAATTTTCTTATTTTCATCATGTTATCAAAATTTACATGACATAACCTTTTGTGCCATAACCAACTTTCTTCAATTTGAGCAATAAAACATGATTCTTCACCAAGCTCAAGATAAAACAGGTTACCTTTGGTTTGTTTGCCTGATCCTATCAGTTTTCCTTTGTCATCCAGCAGTCCTACTTTGCCATTCATGAATTCAACTTTGAATCCAATGTTAATTATCTTTGCTACACTTAGAAGATTATTCTTTAGTCCTTCAACCCAATATGCATTATCACATATAAGTTCTTTGGTTAATGAAATTCATCCCTTTCCTTTTATACAACAAGGTTCATTGTTTCCAAACCTTACATTACCACCATCAAAGTTTTCAAAGTGTTCAAACTTAGTCTTGTCACCAGTCATATGATGTGAACATCCACTGTCTATAATCCATGTATCATTCTTGCTTATATGAGAGATAAGTGCCATCTCATCTTCATCATTATCAGATTCATCTTTTACAGCAATGGAAACAATTTCTTCTTCACTATCATCCGAATCTTTAGCTAAAAAACATGTTTTCTTACCTTTATCCTTGAATGATTTGAAATTCTTCTTGCCATTGTACTTGTAACCTTTCTTCTCATCTTTTCTTTGCTTGTTTGGGCACCTAGCTACAATATGACCAATTTCTTCACATGAAAAATAGATTAAGGGAGTTTTACCTTTGTATTTTCCTCTGCCTCTTGAATATTTCTTTGCAAGTAATGCTTCAATAACTTCAAGATCACTATCAGAACTTTCCTCTGATTCTTCTTCACTTTTTGATTGGATTTTCTTCCCTTTCTTGAGTGAAAGTTTGGCCTCAAAAGCTGATTCAATATTTTTAGAAGTTGGAACATAGTTGTCATAGTTATCCAGTTCAAAGGCTGTCAATCTTCCAACTAAGGCATCCAAAGTTATATTGTGATTTTCTTCACATCTTCTTTCTTGAACAGTAGAAAATCTTATTGTATAAATAGGAAGTAATTTTCTAAGAACCTTACTTATAACAGTTTCATCATCAATTTTTCCTCCAGAAGCTATGATTGCACTAACACTTGTCTTGATCCTTTCAACATATTTTGTAATGTTTTCTTCTTCTCTCATTTTCATCTGATCAAACTATCCTCTTAGGCTTTCTACTTTAGCTCTCTTCACATTGTCATCACCACCATAGATTTTCTTTAGCTTGTTCCACATTTCATGAGCAGTTGTGTAGTCTTTGATTTCATCAAATTCTTCATAGCTAAGAGCTGATGCAATGTCTATCATCATAGTGTTATGGTTCTTCTTCTCTGCAATGTCTTCAATAGTTAATGTGCTAGTAGGAACTGTATATTCTTGATCAATATATTTGCATCTTGAATCACCAATGGAAGCCAGATGAAGTCTCATGAGACCTTGCCATGCTGAAAAGTTATTTCTATTAAGCCTTGGAATTTCTCTTTTGTAAGACATCTTGATCTTTAGCTTAGGTCCTTGAAACCCTTCCCTCAAGCACCAAAAGCTCTGATACCAATTGTTGTATAGATGCAGTAACTAAGAGGGGGGTGTGAATCAGTTAACCACAAAAATATTACCACTGATCCCTTAGATATCTTAATACATTATTTATTGTTGCCACTCAGTAAACGTACAGAGAAATGCTGAAACTTGATCTTTGAAGTCTGTAATAATTAAATTGTTCTTAAGCATTCATCACTGATTAACATACATGAATAAAGAAAATAACATGAACACAAGAGACACCAGATTTATTGTGGAAACCCAATATGGGAAAAACCACCAATGTAACTAGTTACTATTTTTTAGTCTTCTGAAGTGATTCCCGGTTAGAAGCCAACCCAGTAAAAGGTTAAAAAAACACACTGTTAGGTGTGACCTTGTTAGAGGATTTAATCACCCTGCTAGGAGTGGCCTTTTAAGAGGTCTTGAAACAATTCAATAGAACTATCACCTTGTTAGAGGATTTACAAAATGGTTGTTAAACCAACTTGGTTAAGAGATTTTGATATCACTATTACAATTGTAAGAGAGTAAAAATGAAATGACTTGCAACTGAATTGCTGATTATAGATTTCTGTTCTGCTTCACTAGATCCTTACTGATCAAATAAATCTTTGCTACTCCTTAAGGATATCTAACCATCCTTCAAAATTTGCACACGCCTTTCTTCAAAATGATTTCTGCATGCTGTATATCTTATTCACCACTTGACCTTCTATATATATACCATTCTAATTAACATTTAGATTGTGAAGTCAGGACTAATAATTATTACAATAGTCGGCTGGGATAAAAAAATTGTAATAACAAAATCCTTTGAAGGGCCAACCTTGCTCGGTAAACATTAATCCTGAAAATATTTCCTTCAGTGACCGAGTGAACTCGGTAACCACAGTGAATTTTGCAACATCCTTCGGAGACTGAGTGAGCTCGGTAACCACTAAATTTCCTTCGATAACCGAGGAGGCTCAGTTAACACTATTTTCTATCATGTTTCCTTTTGAGACCTGAGAGATCTCGGTAGACACTAAAAACTACCTAGCTGACTGACTAAGCTCGGTAGACACTAAGCATGATAATTAATATGACATTTGTGTGACATCAAAGACAACACATAGCTAGTCCAACAATGTCCTTTAGACAATTGTATCCAATAGAAACAAGGTTAAGGAATCAGACCACCCTTTTAAACATAAGGTGAAGGTCCTAATAAACCATACCAAGGAGGTTATCAAGGACAAAGACAAAGTTTTAATTAGAGACCATTCCAACCATATAACCTTGCACCTCTAAATTCTACAAATCCAATGAGGGATATGGTTCCTAGTCAAAATAATATGGCTATGGATAATGAATGTTTTTTTCCTTGTAATCAGCCTCATAATCAAGCTACATGTTCAGATGGATGGATGAATAAGCTCTAATGGTTCAAAATTCCTCACAAGCTCAATTAGAGCCTTCATCTAGTGGGTCAGTTCCTCAACAAGAATCACAAGAAAAAGAGACTGCTCTCTTTAATTGGGAGCAACCAGACTTCAGTGGAGTCAATGATGAGGTTGCTTTTTTTTCTTGTACAAGAGCAAAAAGAAGAGCTCAAGACATGGAGAGAGAAGATTCCAATGCCAAAGCCACTACATCTGCAGACCTAGTACAACAAGCTACTCCCATCACACCTAAGGAGGCTCCTGTCATTACAAGGAAAGCAGGCTAGACTTCCAAAGAGGTAGAGCCCATCATAGTGAGAGCACAACAAAGAGTACACAATATGAAACCTTTTAATATTGTAGACAACATGAATAAGGTGAATGTCACCATGTCTATGTGGGACTCTTTGGCTCTTCCAGGATAGCCTGAAATTTTGAAGAAGGCCATGACAGAAGTGACAACTCCTCAACCTACAAAAGAAGCTGCAAAGCTAGTGTTGGTTAACATTGATCAAGAAAAGGAGGCTCCAAGTAGCAACTCCAAAGGCAATGCCACAAAAGGTAGGAATTCAAAGCCACCTCGCTTTTATGTATCTCTAACTATTGGAAAATCTTTAGTGCATAATTGTATGGTAGATAGTGGAGCTACTAGCATTGTAATGCCCAAGAAAGTAGCTAACCAATTATGACTAAAATATGAGCCCTTCAAAAAGAAGGTAACACAACTTGATGGATCCTTAGTCAATACTATAGGTGTAGCTAAGGATACTATTCTAATCCTACATGCTAGTCCTAATTTTTCCATCCTTCTTGATATATATAAAATAGATCTCCCTACATTATTTGCTATATGTCTTTCAAGGGAGTTCATAGCTAAGATAGGAGGCTACCTATCTTCTGATAGGTCCCACATGCTATTTCATAAAAGATATGGTACCAAGGTCACCATCAAGTTAGAACCATTAGCGGCACACCACATAGAGTCTTATGTATCCAATACCATCAATGTAAATTGTCCTATATTTGATAACAGTGACTTCCAAACCATTAGTGAAGAAAGCACAAAGATAGGAAGTATCCTTGATATTTTACTAGATGAAAGAAATTCAAAGGCCCAAGAAAGTCTTGTTTGGGATTTTGGTTTGGGAAGTCATTTGATACAATAAAGTGGAATCATAGAAACAAGCCTTCTCAAAGAGGACACTGATTCAGAAGATTGGAACAATCAGGTTTGGGAACTAGTTTTTGATGGAGCTAGAAGTAGACATGGTTCTAGTGGTGGTGCTATGCTAGTGTCCCCAAAGGGAGAAAGGTATTATACTACCTTTAGATTCAGTTTCTCCTACACTAGCAATACTATAGAGTATGAAAGTCTACTCAATACACTAGAGTGGGCTAGAAAAAGAGGGCTTAAGGGCTTAAAATTTTATGGTGAGAGCGAGTTGGTTGTTAGTCGAGTAAGAGGGATAAGTGAAACTAAGAATGACACCTTGAGAGCATACAAACATAGAGTTTGGGATGCAATTGATGATTTTTGTTCTTTCAATATGGTTGCTATCCCTAGGAGACTAAATCAAAATGCAGATAGGTTAGGTGCTGTTGGATCTCAGTATGACATTCCAAATAGCATTTAAAAACAAATGGACCAACAACATATGAAGATGATTGTCAAACCCTCTATTCCTAATAATGATGTCAATTGGCAAGTGTTTGATAATGATGAACAAATTTTGTAATTCTTGTTTGAAGAAGATGCTTTTTCAGAGTACAATCAAGATAGGCTATCACAAAATTATGGTGATCAAGTGATACAACTTAAGTCTAATAAGATGCCTAGAGGTCATGTCACCTTAGAGACTATCTTCAACAAGGATGATGAAGATAAGAAGATCAAAGCTAGCCTAGTAGTTCAAAAAGAACATTGTGTTGAATTAGAGTTGGAACCAGGTAAGAGCTTACAATTTGGAAATGTGAACACTTATTTGGAAAATTAGGATTACATCTAATTATTCAAAGAATTCAGTGATGTATTTGCATGGCAGTATGAAGACCTCAAAGGTTTTGATCCTACCCTTTCCCAGCACACTATTGAATTAGAGCCTAATGCCAAACTAGTGAGGCAAAAGCAAAGGCCTGTTAATCCCAAGCTTGAGCCACTCATGCATAGAGAAGTGCTCAAATTAATAGAAAGTGGTATCATCTACCCCATCAAGCATACTAGTTGGGTTTCCAACCTTGTTCCTATCAGGAAGAAGAATGGGGAATTGAGGTTATGTGTCTCTGGATTTGAGAGATTTTCATTATTGTATGGCTATTCAGGATATAATCAGATCTTAGTTAATGAAGAGGATCAATACAAGACTACATTTGCAACCAAGTGGGGAACCATGTCTTATCAAAATATGCCCTTTGGTTTGTGAAATTTAGGTGCTATATTTCAAAAGGAAATGGATATGGCCTTTAAAAGCCTCATGTAAAAATTTGTACTGGTCTACTTAGATGACATAACTGTCTATTCAAAGCATGCAATAGACCATATGAAATATTTACGAAAGATTTTTGAAAGGTGTAGAGAATTTGGGATATCTCTTAATCCCAAGAAATGTGTGTTTGTAGTTCATGAAGGAAAATTGTTGGGATATGTATTATCCAAACAAGGGATCATAGTAGAGCCTGAGAGAATTGCAGCTATCTTAGAACTACCATCACTAGATCATAATTAAATTCTCCAATCTTTCATAGGAAAGATTAATTTTGGTAGGAGGTTCTTGCCTAACATTATAGATTTACTAAAGCCTTTGACAGCCATGTTGAAAAAGAGTTCATCTTTCAGTTGGACCAAAGAAGGGAGAGTCAATTTCCAAGCTATCAAAGAGGCCTTAACAGAAGCCCCTACTCTCCTAAACCCAAATTTTAGTAAGGATTTTATCCTTTATACTTATGGAGGTCATGATGCTATATCTACAATGCTAACCCAAGAAAATTTAGATGGATTGGAGTAGCATATTTCTTTCTTTAGCAAAGGTTTAGAAGAGTATGAACAGAGATACTCTTTTGTAGAGAAACATGTACTTTCTCTGGTGAAGAGCCTTAAAAAGTTTAGATATCTATTGAACCATAGAAAGGTGCATTTAAAAGTTACTCATCCAAGTGTCAAAGAGTTTTTGCTTTCCAAGGACCTAAATGAGAAAAGAGCTGGTTGGCTCACCAAAGTGATGGAATATGACATAGATATTTAAACTACCAAGCTATTTAGAGGAAGAGGTCTTTGTGAGCATTTGGAAGAGGATGGAAGTTCCAAGAAATGAAAAATAATGGATGCATCTTTGGTGGTGCATTCTATAGAAGAACAAGCCAAGGCTACAAGTTGGTTGCCTAATATGATCAATTACTTGAAGACACGACAATGTCCTATAGGTTTGGATTCAGCAAAAAGAAGGTATTATAGGTTACAATCTATTCCTTTTGTGCTGATAGATGAAGTTACTTTTAGAAAGGATCACAATGGTCTCCTTTTATGATGCATTGATTTATAAAAGGTAGTGGACATCCTATTTGAGTTTCATGATGGACCTTCTGGAGGTCATTTCTCTCCTAGGACTACTACTTTTAAAATCATGAGGGCTGGATACTATTGGCCATCTATCTATAAGGATAGTCATGAGTATGTGAGAAAATTCATCAAGTGTGCCATGCTTTTAGGAAAAGAGAGGCTTGAAGCCTTGCCCCTATAGCCAGTTAGAACAGAGCAACCTTTCATGAAGTGGGGTATAGATTTCATTGGAATGATTAATCCTCCATCTAGTGCAGGACATAAATGGATAATTACTGCAACATATTACTTCACTAGATGGACAGAGGCAATTTCTTTAAAAGAAGGAAATGAGAATGTTTTATTAAGTTTTTATGATGACATAATTCAAAAATTTGGCATTCCAGAGTCTATAATTTTAGATAATGCATTGACATTCATAGGCCTCAAAGTCTCAGAGTGGGAAATCAAGAATGGCATCCATCTGAATACCAATTCAAATTATTACCCTCAAGGCAATGGCTTGGCTGAATCAACAAATAAGAACTTGATTAGGATAATCAAGAAGACTCTTCAATAAAATTAGAGAGATTGGCATACTAAGTTGAAGTCTGCATTATGGTTAGATAGAATTACTCCAAAGAAGATCATTGGGAATTCTCCTTATGTGCTAGTGTATGGCAGGGAGGCTAAGTTGTCCATTTCAACTAAGTTACCAGCTTTGGACTTGGCCACTCAATATGCCCTATTTGAGGAAGGGGATCCCTTACAGATCAGATATGCTTAGTTGATGGAATTGGAAGAGATCAGAGACAAATCAATGTAGAATATAAAATTCTATCAGATCTAAATGAAGAAAAGTTTAGACAAAAGAGCCAGGGTCAAGAATTTCAAAGTTGGAGATGTAGTTCTCAAATGGGATGAATTCAAATCAAGGCCTAGCAGACATACAAAATTTGACTCATTTTGGGGTGGACCATTTGTTATAATAGAGTGTAGGGGGCCTAATGCTTTTCAGCTATCAAATCTTGAAGGAGTTCCCTTGCCTATCTCAGTAAATGGATTCCACTTGAAGCCCTATTTTGAGGTTAATCCCTGTCTGTAAATTCTTGTAATTATCTATTTTTCTACTTCCTTTCCCTATTTTCTAGGTTAGTTTCCTGCTTTCCAAGAAGAGCATGTGCACAAGTTTGTCTTTGTTGAATTTTTGTGTTCATGTAGTGCCCCCACGCCAAATGTATTGTTTATAGGCCACTGATCTATGACTAGCAAGTTGACATCCAGCAGAAATCACCAAAATGTTACCCCAATTTCCATGTGCATGCAAATTTGGCAAAAACCTATTCCAAAATCTTTATTTTTATAATGCCAAGCATCCTTGAAAATTTCCTGAACTTGTGCCTTGTTCTCTAGCCCTTGCAAATTTTTCTATCTCCCTGGCCTACAAGTAAAAAATTCAAAAAGGTAGCCGTTACCAAGAAAAACCCTGCAAACCCTAAGCTAGTTTCTATTTTCATGTTAGTTTATTGGCCACTTAAGTTCTTAATTCTCCATGTGTGCTAATTTCTCATTGGTTGGTCACTAGTTCTCCAAGTCAGCCAGTGGTTACCTTTTCCTTTTGATGATTTAGCAAATGCCTTATTCGCGTAATAGCCTAGTGTTTCATGGTTAAGTCCTCAGTGGTTAGTGATTTAGTGGGCTATCTATTCTTCCTTTAGTCACATAGTCACTTAAATATTTGGTGGTCTTAGCTTGTAGGGTCCCAGTTCAGCAATATCAACGGTCATCATAAGTTTGTGAAGGGTCTATCAGAGGCTTGTGATCTTGTGATGACCATAGATTTCCTTTCCCTGGAGTGCTTCAAAGTCAAGTTGGTCCACTACCATGTTGTCCTACATGGAGGCTTCTCATTGGTTGAGAGGTGGTGACTTGTCAAATTTTTAGAGCAGGCTCGACAAACTATGTCCCTTTTAGATCAACGGCTAGCATATAATCTCATGAGCTTTCTCTAACACATGATATGATGTGCCGACCATTGATCTTACTTTATCACCAGGTTCTATCAGGTGGATCCTTAGTTTCTAACATGCTCATTATTCATTGGTCAGTCAGATGAGAGCTAGGCTCTATTGGTAGGACTATGTCAAAGTATCTATAGGGGTGTTAGTAGACTATATATCTATGGTTGTCACTTGATCACAAGGGATCTTCCAAGCCCTTGTGATCTTGTGACAACTATCTGATGCTCTTTCTGTAGGTCATGGTTCCAAGTCTATCAGATGTGCTAATTTTCTCATGTTTCATTTGTTGCTAACTTTGAGGTGGTAGTTGACCTATCAAACTTAGGTTTTTGAGATATTTTCAAGTACATCATATTCATTCATCTACCAAGAAGGGTTTCTCATTAACGGTTACATTTTAAAATTTTCTGCTAGCCATTATATTTCAAAATTCAAATATCTCTGCAGGGTTTTGCATTCTTTCAGCCATGCACAATGTCAGGTAGCTTGGGAATTGATTTCTTAGGATGGTGGTGGTTGTGATGATGATGGAGATGATTGTTGGCTAGTGTTGCAAGGTCCTTTGTCATGACAGGAGGTGCTATAAAAATTTGGTACCATCTTTCAAGTAGTATCGCTCCTAGGGAAATATGATCAGATTTGGAGTCCTCATGGTTTAGTGGAGTTGCAGGTGGGTTGGCAGGTCAAGGTTGTTGTGTCTGCACATGAGCTTAGTACTGGATGGATTTCTACAAAGGAAGATTTGATCTGATTGTTGGGGTTCTCAAAGATTTTCATAATAAGTGATCAGTACCCTAGGGTTTGATATTGTATTGTTATACCTATGTAACCCTAGTTAGGTTAGTTTTAGCTCTTTCCTACAAGCAAAGGAGGATGTATATATTGTATTTTTAGAGCTTTTGAGCTCAGAGTTGGACAATTGTAAAAGAATTTCACTTTTCTTAAGGGTCATATGTGGTATCATTTCTACCCTCTAGCTTATACAGTTGTAAATATTTCATTTATTATTCAAACATTGTAGAGGTATTTTGTGACAATTCTTCATGTCCCTATGCTACCTTGTCTGAATTATCTCTATTTGGATTAAAGTATATGATGTTCTTAGTGATATCTTAGGGTTCCTGATCCCTCTTACTCTCTATAATTGTGTTTTTTATTGTGTTTCATCTGATTTAAATGTCTTTATGGGTATACTTTAGCCCCCTAAAAGTCTTGTCTCAATCCTACACCGAGTTGTAGAAGTTAATGTCTACTTGTAGGCCATAAGTTGTGTGTTATGTCCAGGCCCTCCTATGAAACTATTATACACTAAGTTTTCACCCTTGTTTCAAGCTCTCGTAGTCTTGAAAACCTAGTATAACATGGCACTCATCTCCAGGTTGTGGGACCTATGCTAACTGAGATGAAACCTCCAGGTTCTAGGCTAGTTCCTCTTGGATAATCACCTTAATTTGCTTCTAGAAATGAAAAGTAAACCTTTTGAGGGAAAGGGATAGGAGGAATGCTTGAAAAGTGAAAGGCTTGAAAGAAAATTACCTATTAGGTGATACATCAAAACTAGGGTTTAGATCTCAGTATAGAGGATGAAATCAATGAACAACTTAGGTCTAGGAGGTCACAACTCATTGAATAGGCTTGCATAAATGTTTCATAGAAGGGTCTACAATAGAAAGAGGCTCTTCAGGGAAAAGAGGGTTTTTCAAACAATAGCATTACTGAGGACTTTAGACACAATTTATGACCTACAAACAAACATTCACTTCTACAACTCAGCTTAGGAATGAGACAAGATTGTCAGGAGGTTGAGGTATACCCACTAGAGCATTCAAATCAAATTACCCAAAATAATACACAAAATTATAGAAAGTAAGAGGGATAAGGAACCCTAAGTTGTCATTGAAAAACATGCATATAATTTAATTCAATAAGAGATAGTTTAGACAAGGAAGCATAGGGACATGAAGAGTTGTCACAAAATACCTCTGCAATGTTTGAACAATCAATGAAAGAAAATACAACTGTAGAAGCTAGAGGGTAGGGAAAATGCCACAGATGACCCTTAAGAAAAGTAAAAATTCTTTTTACAATTGTCCAACTCTGAGCTCAAAAGCTCCAAAAATACAATATATACACTCCTATTTGGTACACAAGCTAGAGTCAAAATCTGACTAGGGTTACATGGTTTTTCAATACAATAATCAAACCCTAGCCCATCAAATCTAATCATAGATACATCTTTGTAACACTTTGGCCGATCAAATATTTGTGCCCATCTCTTACTGCATCAACTTGTGGATAAGCAACCTAGATCCATCAACCTTCTTGCATAAAGTCTTGCCATGAATGCTAAAAATGGAACCTCCCTGAGACAAGAATTGACCCATGATGGCCACCTCGACTTCCTCATCATCCTCCTTCAAATACAAATTTCCTAGACACATAAATTCTTTGAGCTACATCACCGCTCATGACCTGCAAATCAAACACTAGCAAAAAACCCTCTTAGACACATTCAAATTTGAATTGAAATGGCTAGCTAGTCATTTTAAAACATAGTCATTGATATCCTTTTCCTCCTGGAAAACAAATGGCTTAGATTAACTTTGAAATGATCATGAAACCCTTTAAAAAGTTTGAGTCCACATCAAGAAGTCTCGACCAATAAGCATCGGGCATGTCAGCATATTTGGACCTACTTTGACCTTTTCTCTTTTAAGTTACTTGGTGACTATGCGACTGAAGAATTCTAAGCCCTTAAATACATTTCTTAACTCTAGTTGGGTCAGGTGATTCAATGAACATTGCAGTCATTGAATAGCTGAATCTTTTAATAACCCCAGGTTACATTAAGCAAACATGAGAAAACCTTAGTTGTTGATTTAGAGAAAGCTTACTAACCCTAGGCCCATTTATGCCACTTGGCATTCTTATATTCATCCTGGCCACTCCATCAACGAACACCTCAGCACTTCCATGACATCAAACCCACTTAAGACAAGATTCTAATCTAATGGCTAGTCTCATCTCCTCGTGACCTCATATGATTCTTTCAGATTATACGCCCACCATAGATTTCATTAAGTCGTGACCCCACTGACACATCAATCCACCTATAAGTCTTCATCAACACACTTCAACTAATTATATTCAAGCACCTTAGCACACCTGGCAACATGGTCCCATAGACTTTTCTTTTACTTTGACCAATGAGAAGATGACACGTCACCTTGACCTAGCATCAGACCCACCTAATAGAGCCTCTACAAAAAGAAAGATCGATGATCATCTTAAGATCTCATACCTCTGACACCACCCTTGTGAAGATACAATGGCCATCGATCCTTTGACAATAGCAAAACCTCTGACCACCAAAAGAAAATGGCCCCACTGATAAGTGCCAACTTAGCACATGTGGACCAACTAGAAGCAAGCACATTAGCAATTGAGAACCCACCCGAGATAGCTCTAATAGTAGAATGAAATTGATGGTCGGTGTATAATCTCATGTGTCAGAAAAACTCCATGAGAAGATACGCCAGCCGTTGATCTAAAAGGGACTCAGTCAGCCAAGCCTGCTCTGACATATTATCTGAATTATCACCCTCAGCCAATGAAAAGCTTCCACATGGGACAATGTGGCAATGGACACACTTGAATTTGAAGTACTATAGACCTGGGAGATCTAACGGTCATCTTAAGATCTCACAAGTCAGAAAAAGGCTACGTGAAGATATGCTAGTCATTGATCTATGTAGCTAGGACCCTTGGTTATCTAAGACCACCAAAGAAGTTAAAAATTAAGTGACCAAAGGAAAAGGTTAACCACTTGTTGAGTCGCTAGCTATTTAGTGGTAACCATGAAACACTTAGTGACTATGAGAATCATGCAATCACTGAATCACCAAATGGGAAGGATCACCACTAGAGAAATAAGAGAACCTATGACTAGCCAATAGGACTAAAGTGCACATGGGTAATTAACAAATTAAGTGGTGGAGATAAAGTAACATGAAAATAGAAACTGACCTAGGGTTTTTTAGGGTTTTGGCCTCCAACGACTATATTTATGAATTTTTAAAGATCTTTTCACCTAGCCAAGGACCTAAAAAAAGTTGCAAACACTAGGGGGAATAGATAAAGCAGTGAAATTTTGAAAAGCACTTGGAAGGATGAAAATGTAGACCTTGAGATGGGAATTTGCCAAATTTTACATGGGACATGAAAAATTGGGCAATATTTTGGCAATTTCTGCTGGATGTCAACCTGCTGGACATAGATCAGTGGCCTATAAACAATCCATTGGGCATGGGGTCACCTGTGGAACACAAAACTTTGACTGAGAGACAAAACTGGAACCAAAGAGACAAACTTATGCACAGGCATTTCTTGGAAAGTAGGAAACTAACCTAGAAAATAGGGAAAGAAAACAAGAACATATTTACAAAATTTACAGAGAGGGATTAACCTCAAAGTAGGGCTTCAAGTGGAATCCATTTACTGAGATTGGTAGGGCATCTCCTTCAAGAGTTGATAGTTGGAAAGCATTGGGTCCCTTGCTCTCTATTATAACAAATGGTCCACCCCAAAATAAATCAAATTTTGTATGTCTACCAAGCTTGGATCTGAACTCATCCCACTTGAGGACTACATCCCCAACCTTGAAATTTCTAGCCCTGGCTCTCTTGTCAAAACTTTTCTTTGTTTGGATCTACTATAATTCCATATCTTGCATTGATCTTTCTCTAATTTCTTCTAACTCCATCAACTAAGTATATTTGATCTGCAAGGGATCCCCTTCATCAAATACGGCATACTAAGTGGCCAAGTCTAGAGCTAGTAACTTAGTTGAAAAGGAAAAGTTAGCCTCCTTGCCATACACTAACACATAAGGAGAGTTCCCAATGATCTTCTTTGGGGTAATTATGTCCATCCATAAGGAAAACTTCAATTTAGTATGCCAGTCCCTCTAGTTATCCTGGAGAGTCTTCTTGATTATCCTAATCAAGTTTTTATTTTTTGATTCAGCCAAGCCATTGCCCTAGGGGTAGTAATTGGAATTGGTATTCATATAGATGTCATTCTTGTTTATGCACTCTAAGACTCTAAGGCTTGTGAATTCCAATGCGTTATCTGACATGATGGAATCAGGAGTGCAAAATCTATAAATTAAATCATCATAAAAACCTAATACAACACTCTCATTTTCTTCCTTTAAAGCAATTTCTTCTATCAACCTAGTGAAATAATATATTGTAGTGATTATCCATTTATTTCCTACACTAGATGGAGGATTGATCATGCCAATGAAGTCTATACCCCACTTCATGAAAGGTTTCTCTATTCTAATTGATTGTAGGGTCAAGGCTGCAAGCCTCTCTTTTCCTATAAACATGGCACACTTGATGCATCTTCTAACATAATCATGACTATCTTTAAAGATAGATGGCCAATAGTATCTAGCCCACATGATTTTAAAAGAAATGGTCCTAGAAGAGAAATGACCTCCAAAAGGTCCATCAAGAAACTCAAATAGGACATCTGCTACCTTTTCTAAATCAATGTATCTTAAAAGGACACCATTGTGATCTTTTCTGAAAAGAACTTCATCTATCAACACAAAAGGAATAGAGTGCAATCTATAATACCTCCTTTTTGTAGAATCTAAGCTTCCAGGACATTGTCCTATCTTCAAATAATTGATCATATTAGGCAACCAACTAGTTGCCTTGGCTCATTCTTTTGTAGAATGCACCACTAGAGATGCATCTATTTGCTCTAATTTTTTTGAACTTTCATCCTTTTCAAAATGCTCACAAAGACCTCTTCCTCTAACCAGCTTGGTGGTTTGGATATCTATGTCATATTCCATCACCTTGGTGATCCAACCAGCTCTTTTCTCATTTAGCTCCTTGGAAAGCAAAAATTCTTTGACACTTGGATAGGTAACTTTCAAGTGTACCTTGCTATGGGTCAACAGATATCTAAATTTTTTAAGGCTCTTTACCATAGCAAGTACATGTTTCTCTACAAAAGAGCATCTCTGTTCATACTCTTCTAGACCTTTGCTAAAGAAAGTAATAGGCTACTCCAATCCTTCTGAATTTTCCTCAGTCAACATTGTAGATATAGCATCATGACCTCCATAAGCATAAAGGATAAAATCCTTACTAAAATTTGGGTTTAGGAGAGCAGGGGCTTGTTTTAATGCCTCTTTGATAGCCTAGAAATTGACTCTCCCCTCTTTGGTCCAACTAAAAGCTAAACTCTTCTTTAACATGGCTGTCAAAGGCTTGAGTAAATTTGCAATGTTAGGCAAGAACCTCCTAACAAAATTAATCTTTCCTATGAAAGATTGGAGACTTTTCTTATGATGTTGCAGGGGTAGCTCTAGGATGGCTGCAATTCTCTCAAGATCCACTATAATTCCTTCTTTGGATACTACATATCTCAACAATTTTCCTTCATGAACTGCAAACACACATTTATTGGGATTAAGGGATATCCTAAACTCTCTACACCTTTCAAACATATTCCTCAAATGTTTGATATGGTCTACTACATGTTTTGAATAGACAGTTATGTCATCCAAGTAGACCAATACAAATTTGTACATGAGGCTTTTAGAGGCCATATCCACTACATTTTAAAATGTACCTCCTACATTTGACAAACCAAAGGGCATCTTTTGATAATCCATGGTTCCCCACTTGGTTGTAATTATAGTCTTGTATTGATCCTCTTCATTCACTAAGATCTGATTATATCCTGAATAGCCATCTAATAATGAAAATCTCTCAGATCTAGAGACACATTGTAAAATTTTCTCTATGGAGGGTAGTGGATGGCGGTCTTTTAGAGAGGCCCTATTAAGATCCCTGAAGTCAACACATAACCTCAACTCCCCATTCTCTTTCCTAATTTGAACAAGGTTGGAAACCCAACTAGTATGTTTGATGGGGTAGATGATACCACCTTCTATCAATTTGAGTACTTCTTTGTGCATGAGTGGCTCAAGCTTGGGATTAATAGGCCTTTACTTTTGCCTCACTGATTTGGCATTAGGTTCTAATTCAATGGTGTTTTGAGAAATGGCAGGATCAAAACCCTTGAGGTCTTCATATTTCCATGCAAAAACATCACTGAATTCTTTGAATAATTGGGTATAAGCTTGCTTTTCCAATTCAGTGTTCACTTTTCCAAATTGTAAGCTCTTACCTGGTTCCAACTCTAATTCAACACAATGTTCTTATTGGATTACTAGGCTAGCTTTGCTTCTCTTAACTTCATCATCCTTGTTGAAGATAGTCTCTAAGGTGACAAGACCTCTAGGAATCTTATTAGACTTAAGTTGTATCACTTGATCACCATAGTTTTGTGATAGCCTATCTTGATTGTACTAAAAAAAAACATCCTCTTCAAACAAGAATTGTAGAATTTGTTCATCATTGTCAAAAACTTTCCAATTGACATCATTATCAGGAATAGAAGGTCTAAAAATCACTTTGACATGCTGTTGATCTACATCTTTTGAAATGCTATTTGGAATATCATACTGAGATCCAATAGCAGCTAACCTATCTGCATTTTTATTTAGCTTCCTAAGGACAGCAACAATGTTGAAAGCACAAAAATCTTCAATTGTATCCCAAACTCTATGCTTGTATGCTCTTAGGGTGTCATTTTTGGTTGCACTTATCCCTCTCACTTGGCTGACAACTAACTCACTATCACCATAAACTTTTAAGGCCTTAAGCCCTCTTTTACTAGCCCACTCTAGTCCATTGACTAGACTTTCATATTCTATAGTGTTGCTAGTGTAGGAGAAATTGAATCTAAATGCAATGTAATACCTTTCTCCTTTTGGGGATACTAGCATAGCACCACCACCAGAACCATGTCTACTTCTAGCTCCATCAAAAAATAGTTCCCAAACCTGATTGTTCTGATCTTCTAAATCAGTGTCTTTCTTGAGAAGGCTTGGCTCTATGACTCCACTTTCTTGTAAAAAATAACTTCCCAAACCAAAATCCCAAATAAGACTTTCTTGGGCCTCTAAAGTTCTTTCATCTAGTAAAATATCAGGGATACTTCCTATCTTTGTTCTTGCTTCACTAGTGGTTTGGAAGTCATTGTTATCAAATATAGGGTAGTTCACATTAATGGCATTGGATACATATGGATCTATATGGTGTGCTTCTAATGGTTTTGATTTAATGGCAACCTTGGTCCCATACCTTGTATGACATAACATTTGAGACCAGTCAGAAGATAGGTAACCTCCTATCTTGGCTGTAAACTCCCTTGAAAGACAAATAGCAAACAATGTAGGGAGATCTATGATATATATATGGAGGATGGAAAAATTAGGACTAGAATGAAGGATTAGACTGGTATCATTGGCCAAACCTATAGTATTGACTAAGGATCCATCAAGTTTTGTAACCTTCTTTTGGAAGGGTTCATATTTTAGTCCTAATTGGTCAGCTACTTTCTTGGGCATTACAGTGCTAGTAGCTCCACTATCTAGCATATAATTATGCACTAAAGATTTTCCAATGATTAAAGATACATAAAAGGGAGGTGGCTTTGAATTCCTACCTTGCATGGCATTGATTTTGGAGTTGCTACTTGGAGCCTCCTTTTCTTGATCAGTGTTAACCAACACTAGCTTTCCAGCTTCTTTTGTAGGTTGAGGAGTTGCTACTTTAGTCATGGCCCTCTTCAAAATTTTAGGTTGTCTTGGAAGGGCCAAAGAGTCCCACATGGACATGGTGACATTCACCTTCTTCATGTTGTCTGCAATATTAAAAGGTGTCACAATGTGTACTCTTTGTTGTGTTTTCACTATGATGGGCTCCACCTCTTTGGAATGTTGGCCTTCTTCACTTGCAATCACAAGAACCTCCTTAGGTATGATGGGAGTAACTTGTTGCAGCGGCTCTATAGATGTAGTAGCTTTAGCATTAGAATCTTCTCTTTCCATGTCTTGAGCTCTCCTTTTTGATCTTGTAAAGGCAACAAAAGAAACTTCATCATTGACTCCATTGAAGTCCGATTGCTTCCAATTGAAAAGGGTAGTCTCTTTCTCTTGTGATTCTTGTTGAGGAGCTGACCTAGTGGATGAAGCCTTTGATTGAGCTTGTGAGGCATTTTGAACTATTAGAGCTTGGTTCATCCATCCATTTGAACATGTAGCCTAATTGTGAGGTTGGTTACAAGGAAAACACCATTCATTACCCATAGCCATATTATTTTGGCTAGGAACCATATCCCTCACTAGATTTGTAGAATTGAGAGGTACCGGGTTATATGGTTGGAATGGCCTCTGATTAAAACCTTGTCTTTGTCCTTGATACCCTCCTTGGTATGGTGGCCTATTCTTTTGGTAGAGTTGTCCTTCATTTTGATATTGTTGATTAGGACCTTGGCCTTGTGTCTAAAATGGTGGTCTGATTCCTTGACCTTGTTTCTTCAAATTTGTAACCTCTTTGGTCAAGGTTTGCAACAAGTTTGTCATTTCTTGTTGATTTCTTTGTTTTCTATTCTTTATTTCTTGTAGCTCTTGAGAGAAACTAGCTATTAGCTCTTGACCACTAGTACTAGCTTGAGGTGCTAATATGGTGGGAATAGGGGTAAATGGTGGTACTTGTGCAGGTGCAAGGGGTTGAAGGCTAGGAAAAATGGGCATTGGTGGCCTTCTAGCAATCATGCCTACTTGGATCAAACAATTTTCAGCCCTGACAGCTATGTCAAAAGCTTGGGGTAAAGAAGTACCACCCATGGATTGGATCATGATAGAAATTTGACCATTCAAACTTTGCAAATAATATAGGAAAGCATGGTCAGCTGATGGTCTTATAGAAACTGGAATTCTATTCCATGTTTTGCGGAATCTACTGTTGTAATCTGTCATTTTCTCTTGAGGGTCTCTCTTAGTGGTTGTTAACTATTCAACCAGAGACAAGTTATCTAATTTATCCTCCAAATGCTTACTTAATGCATCCCCTACTCATCCCATGAAGTAATAGAACCAATAGTTAGAGGTCTAAACCATTCAAGAGCCTTACCTTTTAGAGAGGCTACTAATAATTTTGTTGCCACATCTTCTTGGGTTATGTTGTGTATGCTATAGATGGTGGTCACATCTCTTATGTGTTCAAAAGAAGTTATCTGCCCTTCACCTATGAAATTAGGTATACTCTTAAGTGCCACCAAGGGCACATCATGATGTTGAGCAAAGGCTAATGGACTCCCTTGGTTGAATGTTGCAAAGGCAAACTATCTAGCCATTGTAGGAGTTGGAAACTAAAGATTAACAACTATATGAGCTGTATTTGCTGCTGGATTTGAATCTTCTTCTAGATCTCTAGTTAGAGATCTCCCTCTTCTTCTGGAATGAAAGGGAAAAGGTCTCCCTTCTAATGTATCAAGGGGTGTTGATTGAACTCTCCTTGCAGGGGATGTTCTTTGGGTTGACTACCTTGATGACTTCTTTTTAAGGGAAACTCTAAAAATTTTGTAGGCTTTGACCTCCTAGTCCCAATCTTTCTCATAAACCTTAAACAAGGTTGGCCTAGATCTTTGAAATCAGTGGAGTCGCTAGATATACTTGATAGAATAACTTCTAAAAGTTTTTATTATGCAGTCTATATATCAGAGATAACATAATCTTCAAACAATGAACGTCTTGTGTGGTAGTCCCAACGGGCATGCCCGAATTGTTATACACTAAGTTTGCACCCTTGTTTCAAGCTCTCATAGTGTTGATAACCTAGTATAACATGGGAATCATCTCCAAGTTGTGGGACCTATACTAACTAAGATGAGACCTCTAGGTTCTAGGCTGGTTCCTCTTGGATAATCACCTTAATTTGCTTCTAGACATGAAAAGTAAACCTTTTGAGGGAAAGGGATAGGAGGAATGCTTGAAAAGGGAAAGGCTTGAAAGAAAATTACCTACTAGGTGATACACCAAAACTAGGGTTTGGATCTCAGTATAGAGGATGAAATTAATGAACAACTTAGGTCTAGGAGGTCACAACTCACTGAATAGGCTTGCATAAGTGTTTCATAGAAGGGTCTACAATAGAAAGAGGCTATTCATGCAAAATGGGATTTCACAAACAATAGCATTACTGAGGACTTTAGACACAATTTATGACCTACAAACAAACATTCACTTCTACAACTTAGCATAGGAATGAGACAAGATTATCAGGGGGTTGAGGTATACCCACAAGAGCATTCAAATCAAATCACCCACAATAATACACAAAATTACAGAAAGTAAGAGGGATCAGGAACCCTAAGTTTTCATTGAAAAACATGCATATACTTTGATTCAATAAGAGATAGTTTAGACAAGGAAGCATAGGGATATGAAGAATTGTCATAAAATACCTCTGTAATGTTTGAACACCAATTTAAGAAAATAAAACTATAGAAGCTAGAGGGTAGGGAAAATGCCACAGATGACCCTTAAGAAAAGTAAAAATTCTTTTTACAATTATCCAACTTTGAGCTCAAAAGCTCCAAAAATACAATATATACATCTCCTATCTGGCACACAAGCCGGAGTCAAAACCTGACTAGGGTTACATGGTTTTTTAATACAATAATCAAACCCTAGCCCATCAAATATGATCACAAATATATCTCTGTAACACTATGGTCGATTAGATATTTGTGCCCATCTCTGTATTGCATCAAATCACGGAGAAGCAACCTGGATCCATTAACCTTCCCGCACAAAGTATCACCATGAATGCTAAAAAAGGTACCTCCCTAAGACAAGAATTGACCCATGATGGCTTCCCAGACTTCCTCGTCATCCTCCTTCAATTGCAAATGTCCTGGAGACATAAATTCTCTGAGCTACCTCACCACTCATGACCTACAAATCAAACACTGGCAAAAAACCCACTTAGACACATTCAAATTTGAATTGCAATGGATAGCTCATCATTTTAAAACATAGTCATTGATATCCATTTCCTCCTATCACCAACTATAGTTGGGTCAAGTGATTCAGCGAACACTACAGTCATTGAATAGTTGAATCTTTTAATAACCCTAGGTTACATTAAGAGAACACAAGAAAACCTCAGTCACTGATTCTAAGAAAGCTTACTAACCATGCACCTATTTATGCCACTTGCCATTCTTTTATTCATTCTAGCTGCTCCATCAGTGAACACCTCAGCAATTCCCTGACATCGGACCCACTTAAGACAAGATTCTAATATAAGGGCTAGTCTCATCTCCTCATGACCTCAGAAGATTCTTTTAGATTATATGATGACCATAGATTTCATTAAGCCATGACCCCAATGACACATTAGTCCACCTGTAAGTCTCCATCAGCACATGATAACCAATTATATTCAAGCATCTCATCACACCTAGCAATACGGTCCCATAGACTTTCCTTTTACTTCGACCAATGAGAAGATGGCATGTCACCCTGACCTGGCATCAAACCCACTTGACAGAGCCTCTGCAAAAAGCAAGATCGATAGTCATCTTAAGACCTCATACCTTTGACACCACCCTTGCAAAGATATGCTGACCATTGATCCTCTAACAATGGTAGAACCTCTGACCACCGAAAGAAAATGGCCTCACTGACAAGTGCTAACTTAGCACACATGGACCAACCAAAAGCAAGCACATCAACAAATGAGGATGCACCTGAGATAGCTCTAATAGTAGAATGAAATTGATGGTTGGCACATAATCTCATGTGTTAGAAAAAATCCATGAGAAGATACGCCAGCCGTTGATCTAAAAGGGACTCAGTCGGCCGGGCCCGCTCTGACATATTATCCAAATTGTCACCCTCGGCCAATGAAAAGATTCCACATGGGACAATGTGGAAATGGACCCACTTGACTTTGAAGTGTTGCAGACCTAGAAGATCTAATGGTCATCTTAAGATCTCATGTGTCAGAAAAAGGCTATGCAAAGATATGACAATAGTTGATCTATGTAGCTGGGACCCCCAGTTATCTGAGACCACCAAAGAACTTAATGATTAAGCAACCAAAGAAAAAGGTTAACCCCTCACTGAGTTGCTAGCCATTGAGCGATAACCATGAAACACTTAGTGACTATGAGAATCATGTAGTCACTAAATCACTAAATGGGAAGGATCACCACTGGAGAAATAAGAGAACCTGCGACCAGCCAATAGGACTAAAGCACACATGGGTAATTAAGAAATTAAGTGTCTAACATAAAGTAACATGAAAAGAGAAATTAGCCTAGGGTTTTTTATGGTTTTGGCCTCCAATGAATATATTTATGAATTTTTTAAGAACTTTTCACCTAGCCAGGGACCTAAAAAAAGTTACAGAGACCAGGGGGGAATAGATAAAGCCATGAAATTTTGCAGAGTGCTTGGAAGGATAAAAATGCAGACCTTGAGATGGGAATTGGCCAAATTTTACATGGGACATGAAAAATTGGGCAACAAAAACACTTACGCAAGCCTATTCAGTAAGCTGTTACCTACTAGACCTAAGCCTTTCATTGACTCCATTCCTCTATACTAAGATCCAAACCCTAATTTTGGTGTATCACCTAGTAGGTAGTTTTCTTTCAAGTCATTTCCTTTCCAAGAATTCCTTCTATCCCTTTTCCCTCAAAAGATTTACTTTTCATGTCAAGAAGCAAATTAAGGTGATTATCCAAGAGGAACCAACCTAGAACCTGGAGGTCTCATCTCAGGTAGGATAGGTCCCACAACCTAGAGATGATTCCCATGTTATACTAGGTTATCAAAACTATGAGAGCTTGAAACAAGGGTGCAAACTTAGTGTATAACAATACTTACTATGTGGTTTTGAGTATATGTATCATGAATTTTTTAGCTAACATTAGATAATTGAATTACATATGTAGGTACCCGGACTCCTTCACAAGCATCACACACAGTCTCATGGATCGATTGGTATAAGTCAATACACCGTATAGACATTAATGTATTTCACAATTTGAAAAATATCTCACATTACTTGCTATCTCTCTATTTTGATGGAGTGTAGGTAGCAACAAATAGGTATTTGTCAGATGTGTCTTCCTCGAGTGAAGAAAGTGAGTCATTTAGTATGTTTGAATTAAGAAGATCAACTAGAGGTCAAAAGACTACAAGGAAATTCAATAAAATCATGAAATTTTTTCTTGCTCAAGGGGGGTCACATTCTTATGATGATGCAAGAAAAGGAGACATCGAGGTGCCCTCTAGGTACAAAAATCTACTGAAACAATGGGTCCCCAAGGAACTTCCTCCAATAAACACTGATTTTAGTGTTAAAGGCAAGATATATCATATTGCACCATCATCGATACATGGTTTGGGCCTATTTTCCATGGATGGAATAAAGGTCTCTTACAAAAAAGTTGTTGAGTTGATGGAGTATGTTGGACCTTTTTACAATTACAAAAGTTGGATGCAAATTGTTCAATATAAAAAAAGTATGCATAGGTATGCACTCTCAAAAAATTGTATTCAACAAAAAGATAATGAGAAAAGTAAAAGAGTGGCTATATACATTGATGGAAGGCAAAAAGAATCAGGGAATATTCTAGGTTTTATAAATAGCATGTGACCTCTGTCAACTATTAAGCAACCTAATTGCATATTTAAGGTGCACAAGGGAAATCATGTATTTGTATGTGCAATAAAATCAATAACTGCAAGGGAAGATCTGCTTATTGATTACAATTTAAATCGCATAGATACAAATAATTTCACTATCATTAGGATGTAGGTACATACTATGTACCAATAAATAATTGAGTTTTTCTTTGCCAACCACATTTAGAGAGTCTCCTCACCATCCACCTCATCTCCATTGTCATCTTCTAATGATATTTATTAATGTAGTCCTTTCTATTTATTGGTTAACTTTAAATAGTAACACAGGACCATAATATGGAGGAACCACATAGAGGGGAAAATGATGATCGTGCATCCACTTCTTCCCATCAAGTAAACCTCTTTGTTATTGTACTACAAATTAGATAGAAGAAAAATGTTAAATAAATTTTTTTATTATATTCTTTTCATCACTATTTCAGTAGAGAAAGGAAAAGGAACCCATAGTCCCTGAAGAGGAGTCCTTTGACAAGGACCTAGTTGTGATGAGCCGGCCTCTACATTTAAAATATGCCTCCACAAAATTGGAAAAATATTGGGTGAATTGGCATCTATATTATCTCCCACTCTTGAATCACAAAACAGGGCAACTAAACTGATGCACCTATCTCAAAATTATAGAGTAAGTATTAGTGTAATTTTTAATTATAACAAAAGTTCAATAATAATTTTTATGTTATAGTAGTTTTTTATGTTATTAAAAAATAAGCGGATGTGTTTCTTTTACAACTTTTTTGCATAATTTTGATCCTCACGGCCATGATGAGGGTACTGTAATTGGTTCAGGTAGATCGCATGTTAGCCTATATTTTTTTTAAATCTCTAACAATATTTTCCATGGTAATTACTAGTTTTATTATGCTCTAACAATCTTATTCTTTATCACATGTCAATGATCATTTACTATCACCACCTCATACGATGGTAGGCTTAGATGTACTACATCCTGCAATGTCAGCAACACATAGCATGAGCACAAATGCCATGGCACCACCTACTCATACACAAATTTTATTTTCTCTATCATTATATATATGTTTATTTCCCTTGAAGTGTTCTTTCTTAGGGCCATTTCATAATGGATTCAATTTATGAAAGAGAGGATGCAAGACTTGATGGTGATTTTTCTGAATGCACTAGTATTCATAGTATGGGAATGGTGAAGAATTGCATATTGCTTGTGAGCAAGGAAGGAGTTCCCTTGAATATAGAAAAACTTCCAGGTACTTTAAAGATTGGACCTTTCTTTTACTATACAATCATATGTTAATCACACATTGCTTTCAATATGAGAAGCTTACATCTATTGTATTCTTATTTTATACTATTATATCCTTCGACTAATGATCCCATGATTATTTTGTAGGGAATGCTATTTTTTATAGTAAATTGAATGATGAGTGTTTCTGAATATTTGGGCCCACCATATGTATATGGTGGAACATCATATCTGAACTAAAACCCCAATCCACTATTTTGATTTCATATCATTGCTAGGATAGTTATCATTACATCCATTTTTTAATCTAACACTATTTTCTTTCTTAAAAGGTGGAAAACCCAAAATCAAAAGTTAAAGGATGATCTTGTAGAGAGTATGACAAACTTTTTTGGACCTCATGCATTTGATAAGGGTAAGCTCCTTCAAAGAGTCAGGTTATGTTTGAGGTATATTAGGGACCAGTATAAGTGTGCATCAACCGAAAACCTGAATTACCACCACCCCCCTTGCATTCTTGATAAAGAGTGGAAATCTCTTATTCTGGATGTGAATGAGAAAACTGAAATTAAAATAGGAAATACACCACCAGAGAATAGAAGAAGGTATGTGATACTATTAAGAATGTAATTGTTTACTAAATACTCTTCATATTTATATGAACTAACATATTTCAATCTCTTCATAGATTTCTTGACACATCAAAGGAAACAAAGGCAAGACTACAAAAGCACGGGCAACAAGCTAGGCTCTGGTAGTTATTCAAAACTTGTTGCATGAGTTGTAAGTGTTAATATTGTCAAAATTGAATGAGGAAAAATATAATCTGTAGATGGCTTTTAACACTCAAAATAATTCTTTGATCTTTATAATATTTATTTATAATTTGAAATCTTTTTTTTTTTATGAAACAATAAAATAAAATTTGATGATACCAAGCAAAAATGCAAGGTGCAGAGTTCAATGTATGTCTCATAGAAGAGGACAAGATAATTAGCTTCCAACAAGGCTATAAAGCCATGGAGAAAAAAATAAGAAGTGCACAAGGTTCTACTAATGGATCTATCATGGTAAGTAAGCTAAATAGATGATATTTCAAATTTAATTATTTACCAATTAGTTTATTTGATGTTAAGTTCCAACATAATGTGAGTAAATATTTTTTAAGTAAAAAACAATGATAACATGAATTTATATGAAATTGAAATGCAGCCTGCCAATTCTTTCCATACACAACCTATGCGTGTTGATGAAAATAAGGATGTGCATCATAGTAATACAAGTAAACATCTTAAATTGTTTGGTGTAGTAATACAAATTTAGTTGCAATTTCTATGTGGATTAATGTAAAAATTTGTATTGCAGCTGTAGAGAGTGTAGAGGTCACTAATAATGAGCATGTTGAGGTTGAGGTTGAGGCCAGACAAACTGACCTCAATGTTGATAATGTGACTAGATCAGGTAAAGAGCTATACGATTATGGCCTTTAAAGTACTAAAATACTTTAAAATATTTTTAATGTTCTAATTATAATAAAATGTTTTTAATTTAACCCTTTTATATGTTATTGTAGATGACCCCCCTTTGCATCAACAGAGAACTAGGCATGCATTGAGATCTAATGAGAGGGTAGATGATCATCATGATGATATCAATACTCCTCTTAACGATTACTTCTTAAAAACTAGAAATTAAAAAAAGAAAAGAAAAAAGAAATGATTGTCATCTATGCACCTTAATTGATAACGACTAATTTTTATATGCCAATTAATTTAATTATGTGGTATTGAATGTTCATAAATTTTATAATGTGTTAATGAATGTTATCATGTGATAATTAATGAATGTCACATTTTCTTAATGTGTGAATGAATGTTAATGAATGTTATCATTTAATAATTAATGAATGTTACATTTTATTAATGGATGAAATAATGAATGAATGTTAGATGTTAATGGGGAATTTAGACTAATGTTGGGGGGGGGGGGGAATGAGCTTCCACCTTCATGTGGTTGGCCCTATTTAGTACAAAATATTAAACTATTCTCAAAAAAAAGTGAAGCTCAATAAGTTTGTTCCTTATATAGGGTGTCAAGTGTAGCTTTTATCCCACTCTCAACATTGCAAGGCTTCAAGTGGTGTTTTGATATTGGTTTCTCCATCTCCCACTGACATCTTGTCTTTCTCCTAAGAACTCTCACTGAGCTTTGATACATGGATGAGTAGAAGATGTCCCTTACAGGCTACACATATATAATATGGTAGATCTAGGGAACAAATATACTACAACATAGAATGAGTAAACTTAAATCTATAGTTTCTTCATTCACAATGAAAATTCAAATTACAAGCCATATTTTAGATTTAATATTCATATTCATCTTCATGATGATCATAGCCATCATGGTCATCATTTGGTTCAACTTCATTTGAACCACACTCCATGTCAGGTACCACTATAAGGCATGGAGTGTGGTCATAGCCATGTTACCATACTAATGAGAGCCTATAAAATTATGAATAAAATACCTCTTGTATCATATTTATAATACTGCAGGTGCACCTGAGATTGGCCTAGGCACCCAAGTTCCTACCAAAGGAACTCAAGTCGAACCAAGAGGAGAACAAAAGTAGAACCAGAACCCAGCCTCAAACAAAGAACCAGATAACTTGGTTTTTTTCTAATTCAAGTTTATTTCTAAATTATTCTCCATTTCCAACCTGATTATTCCATATTTTGTTTTCCAATTTTCCTTCTTCCTCACTGCAAATTATGTTACGTTGTTATTTCCTTTTACTAATTGTGCTATTTCAAGGATCACCACCCATGACTTGGTTAAGATGATGAATGTTGTCAATGCCTTTATTACCAAGGAATCACTGCCCACCAATAATGAATATTAATGATCATTGTTTCCTAAGGGTAATCGTTGTTTGTGTATGCTGATCACCTAAGTCTTTCGCTGTGATTTGCATGATGTGAGGTTTTTCAAAAGTGGGGTTATGACACACTGGTTGGATTATAACATATTGACACTTACACTGGATGAAGAAGACAAATGATTAAATATAAAGAGAGGACCAACTGAACCATCTTGTGGTTAGTCTATATCACATTAAGAAACAACATCAAGACTTAAGAATAAAAATAATCAAAAGTTTCTTCAAGACCATGAATGATCAACAACATTCCATCAGAAAACAAAACACTAATCTATATTATCATTAAGCCATAAAATATGTATTTAAAGTTTAGAAGCATCACAAAAACTTTCAAGAAACATAGTTCTATCCAAAATGAATACCCTCTAAATGATTATGATTATGTTGATGTTGATGTCTATAATTTATGTCTAATGATTATGATGATGTTTATGTTGATGTCTATCATTTATTTCACTTACTAATGCTTTCCTAGATTGAATTTTGAATTGCTAGGCTGGAGGATGCTTTCAAAGTTTAGGGTCTATTCTACATGATACTCTTAGTTATAGCTCAAATTAAACTCAACATATTTTTTATGTTGGTCAACCCACTATAGAAAATCATCCATAGGTGAAATTTAATGTTGTGAATCTTGGCATTGTTTATGTTATTACTTTTCCTCACATTTCATATTTGTGAAAATGTTTCTTGGCACTATCTTCTTTATCAATTCCTATATTTACATCTTTTTAGAACATTAGCTTAAGCATTACATGTCTTTGTTCAAAGTTTATTTTAAAACTATATTATATCTTATTCTTATTACAATGTTCTTTGTTGTGGGGCAGGAGGTCAATCTTCATTGTCTTCATTATGGGGGATAGTGAAGATTTCTCTGACAAATAGCAAGTCTTCTTTAGTATCTTATAATAACATGCTAAAATGATAAAAGTGTTATGGGAATTTAATCTACAATTACTAATAGACTAAGCATAGTATTACTATGCTTAATTTTCCATTTAAATACATTTAACAAAAAAAAAAAAATTTACAAAACTAAACCAATGGCATGTTTACAACAAAGATGTGTTGAGGAGTTTGCTCCTTGTTTAATGTTAACCGTTCCTGCATAATCCACTCATACAACAGTGAAATGCTATGTGGAAGGGATGGTTGATAGTGTTCCTTGAGAGAAGGGGGATTGTGAAAGACAAGTTATCATTGTATTATGTATTTGCAATACGTTTGGTTGCAGGGCAAACCAGGAGAATGAAGGATCACTCACTGATTGCATGATAACCCAGTTTTGAAGTGTCACTGGTTGAGGGGACAGTCAAGGTCTAGATGATTGGGCCATTGGATGACCCTATTTTTTTGTATTAATTGCTATTAAAATTGGATGCATGTATTTCTTGTGAATTATCAGCTACTATGTATCCTGCAACTGCATCCATAAATCTGCATATACTTCTCTAAGGTTGTAAGCCACTTAGAGATCAAAATAGAGAAAGTAAATCAAAATTGTTCTTTGTCCTATTTCCTTTTAACAAAGTCTCAACTATCAATGATAATACATTCGATGCCCTAAGCTATCAATACAAATGATGCCTAGCTAGAAGCTCATGGCCTATCCATTTGATAACCACAGTCAACATTTCAAAAAATTGGATATCCAAACATTTGAAAACCAATGGCATGTTTACAAAAAAGGTCTAATATAACTCCCAAAAAATCTTAAACATACTTTATCTAATATGATGAATTATTAAACAATTAAGGTTGGAGTAGACATAGTTATCACACTTTTTTTTTGTGGTACAAGGAAGATTTGGCTAGGTCAAGTCTTCCTTCATGCTAGAAGTCTATAGGATTAGACCTTTATTAAAAATTGATCATATCAGATAACTAGTATGTTTAATAATTTTTGGGACTGGTCCTTTGCAATGTATTAAACATAATAGAATTTTTAGCATATTATTATCATTCTATTTTTTTTTTGTAAACATGCCATCGGTTTAGTTTTGTAACTTCATTGTTGTATGAGTGTAATGTGTAGGAACAATTAACATTAAACAAGGAGAAAAATCCTCAACACATCTTGGAAACCATTGAATTCAATAATAAATGAAACCTAACACCAACACTATTCCTTTCATTCACTTCTACCAAGAATAAAGCATTTAATCCATTCAACATTACATATAATCATTAGATAGTTAAATTTCCTGACTATGTAGAGGAATAGTCATGACCAAAATGATCAAAACTACTTTCACCCTTGCACAAGCTATTCCAAACTTCAAGTAAAATGAGCAATATGCTATATCAAATCATTCATATTCATAGTAACCATTCAAAGGATCATTTTGTCAATGAACCCTCTGACTATACCCCTATGGTAGAGAAAGGAAACTTAGTAAAACCAGTCTATGCCACTACTTGTGAGGGTAAAGTCATGATAAGTGCCTCTCAAACCTCTCCAAACATGTAAGATTGTCTTTAAATACTTTATTGATCTATTCTAAAAATTAACCAAATCAAACCTACATTTGAATCCACACACAATAACCCCAAAATGAAGGGTTTTGTATCCTTTAATGAATCTCAGTCACTATTAATTCATGGATAGACAAACCAGTAGTCTCCAAAGCATTCAATAAGTGATTAGATTTTATTTAATACACACCAAAGGATCAGCTGTATGAAATTGTCAATCACATAGCATTTCACTATTGTATGAGTGGATTGTGCAAGAATAGGTAACATTAAACAAGGAGAAAACTCCTCAACACATCTTGGAAACCATTGAATTCAATAATAAATGAAGCCTAACGCTAACACTATTCCTTCTATTCACTTCTACCAAGAATAAAGCATTTAATCCATTCAACATTACATATAATCATTAGATAGTTAAATTTCCTAATTGTTTACTAGAGGAACAGTCAAGACCAAAATGATCCAAACATTTGAAAATAGTGAATCAATATCCTTGAGCACAAGCACTAGTAACATTAAATAGTGGAGATAAAGCATGAGCTAGGGCACGACACCAGTAGAATGTGGTCATTTCAAAGAGCATTCATGATCAAATAAAATGCAATCCATTTGAAATTTGTAGTCGAATATGATGCCAAATGCTTGAAAGATGAAGAAATCACATACCTTCTCTCACGCTCAGCTTTTTCTCCTCTATCCAATCAAAATAAAAATGATGAGGCCATTCCACTTTTTTTTTTCATAGCCAAATCTTCCTTGTACCATACGAAGAACATGCCATTGGTTCAGTTTTGTAAATTTGTTTTTTGTGTAATTAGTAATTGGCAGATTAAATGTAGATAACACCTTTATCAATTTAATTAGCATGTTATTATCATATTAGATAAAGTATGTTAAAGAATTGTTGGGATTGGTCCTTTTGCATGTATTAAACATAATAGAATTTTGAGCATATTATTATCATTATATTTCTTTGTTCTAAACATGCCATTAGTTCAATTTTGTAGATTTTTTTTTTGTGTGAAATTCATTTTTCATGAGAAGGGGTCTTGTTCTAAGGAGATTGATGAAGATTGTGCACCTCAAAAACCAATTGATAAGGTACCAATCATGTTTCCTATTCACTTATATTTTTGGATTGGTAAATCTCCTTATAAGTTTCATGTCCTTTCTTTTGATTACTATGGATGAGATATATATCTTACATTTAACATTCAACTTCTTTACATTTTAGAACATGTAGTGTTTTTTCTGAACATTTTACCAAATCAACTTTTAACATAAACCAAAAACACCAAACTAATATCTTTCCCTTTCAACTTGACAAAATATTTGCATTTGACCAATAACTGCAAGCAACTAAATGATAAATCCACATACTTGGAATATCAAAAAGATGGCTAAGTGGCTACCGCCATGATTTTTATCTACTGAATATGGGAAAAAATGCACCAAAAAGAATCGAATAGAAAACATGATTGGTCATTTCAGAGAGCATTCATGATCAAATAAAATTCAATGCTTTCTCTCGCACTTTATCAACTTTCACCTTCTTGTTTTCTCCCACTCCTTTTCTCTACAATCAAAATAAAAATGATTTGGCTATTTCAAAATAGTGAATCAATATGCTTGAGCAAAGGCACCAATAACATCAACTATTTTGATCTTTGGGTACCCTAATGTTGGCAAGAGTTATTTTATTAATAAGATTACTTTGCAAGCTTGAAGAAGTAGTATATATTGGAAAATGTAGAGTGGAAAGATGATCATATTCCTGAGATCATGGATGGATAGAATATTATAGATAGAATGGGAAGACATCTTTCTAGCCTGGCCCTGGATCCTTAGATAATTGGGGTAGGATCTAGACCCAGGCTAAATAGATGTCTTCCTTTATATTATGGAATATAGGCTCTGCTATTGCAACAACAATAGATTGTGATGTAGATATCACAACAACTGAGAAACATAAATTTAGGCATCATGGTCATAATTTTTTGGAGACACAACATAATTGAGTGTTATTCCTAGATGATGCAAAGCAACCACTACTTTGCATCATCTGGGAAAACCACTCAATTATGTTATGTCTCCAAAAAGTTGTGACCATGATGCCTACATTTATGTTTCTCAGTTGTTGTGTCCTAGGACCCCTTATGACTCTTTACGACCCTTTACATTCCCTAAGAATATATCTTAGAGGTCTTAAGATGTCATAAAGCATCATAAGAGGCTCCTAGGAGGGTCCAGGTGAGCTTCCACCTTTACGTGGTTGGCCTTGTTAAGTATAGAATGTTAAACTATTCTTAGAACAAAGATAAACTCAATAATTTAAGGTCTCAATCCATGGATATGTTGAAAAAAATGATGGGAATCAATGATGGAGAGTTTTTAGATTCTAAGAAGACATATATGGAGTGGAGGCCAGATCAAGTACCAGTGCCAAGATGATGATTAAGTAACCTACATCTATAAAACCTTCACAATTATCCCTTCTTTGGCCTCCACTCATTCCTCTTCTCAAAAATGGTTATCTAGAAACTTTGGATATTGTTTTTGATCCATGCATGAAATGTACTAGTGATCATATAAAATTACTTTAGGCCTCTAGTATTGATGAGATCTACAAGTGTAAAATGTTTTTGTGAGATTGGGATCAATTTGTGTAGTGTACATAAATGCAAGGTGGTGATTATTCTCGATGATCGACAGGTATAATTCTTCCAGGCCTTACCCAGTAGCTAGGACTAAAGATAACATAGCTCAAGAGACCATCATAGGTTGTCTCTTTCTTTGGTCTATATTATTGATAGAATGTTTTACCTTTCATTAGCTCATCAAATATGGGGATTTGAAAGAATTTAATAGAATATTTTCATGACAACATATATTATTTAAGTTGACGTTACATGAATTTATCTACTTTGCACACTTATAGACTATGAGGATGATGATAAAGAAGGATCTCCTCCCATGGTCATGCTTCTTTATTGCCATCCTCATAGGCTACAAGTGTGCAAAGTAGATAAAATCATGCAATGTCAACTTAAATAATATATGTTGTCATGCAAATATTTTATTAAATTCTTTTAAATCCCTGGATTTTATGAGCTAATGAAAGGTAAAACATTTTGTCAATAATATAGACCAAAGAAATACACAACCTATGATGGTCTCTTGAGCTGTGTTATCTTTAATGTGCATATCCATCAATTTTTTGACACTTTATAATTCATTTTGATGGTAGTGCTATACATCCAAGATCATTTCCCGTTAGAATATAGGCCAACACGTCACCTATGTGATAGATAAAATGTCAAATAAAAATACTTTATGATAATTATTGTGACTGTAATGCTATACATTTGATAGGGAAACCTGTCAGATATATACTACCCTACCATCACTCTCCTGACAGTTAAAATATCACAAATATGTAATTTTTTACAGACTGTTCTGACAATAATGCTATGCCACCAACAAGTTTATCCTTTGGAAGTTGGTTTCAGATCTGTCACTATTCCAACAGTTCTAATGTTGGAAAGGATATCTTTTTGATAGTTAGTTCCAACACTGATTGTATATTTCTAATAGGCCTTTGTGTTAGAATTATAATAGATGGACCGTAGGAAATGCCATAACAAAGTTGTTATCATGTGCAAGTTTCTAATCTAATGGGGTGTCAGTAAACTGATGGATATCTCTTCTATCACAATTTCCAATGCAAAAATGGTGACAGACACACATGTCAAAATACTGACAAATGAGCATTGCAAATTTGACAAATGGTCATCAAAATTTGACCTCAAATGTAATAGTGCAACACTAGGAGCTTGATTAACAAAACTAGAAACCATAGATAAAGGATGTATGGAAGGTGTAGGAAAAAGACCATGATTAAGATCCATTTAAGGCATGCTTAACTCAAGAATCTTGTGATGTTTATAGGCTTGATTTGAGTGAAAAAGATTATTAGGTCAAGAAGGACATGAATTAGGTATCGAAGGCCAAAATAAGTCAAGTGTAGAACAATCCCTAGGCCTAGAAGGTTGATATAAACTATGGTTAATCATCTTGACTTCTTCATCATGGATGAACTTAAGACACTTATGGATAGGAGAAGCAATAGCATGCATGGCATTAAACCAAGGCAAACAAAGCTTAACTTGAAATTGATCAAAAGTAGGAACAACAACAAAAGTAGTGTTCACAATTTTACCACAAAGTTCAATCGGAAAGCCAATAGAACCAAATGATGGATAAAGGAAATCATTAAAATTTTGAATACACACATTAGATGTATCGTAAGAATTACAATGTAAGTTTTTTATAAAAATATTTTCTTCAGTAATAACATTGACTAAGGATGTAGGATCAAATAGACCACCTCATGTAGGTATCTTGGAAATCCTAGCACAATTGTAAAGGGGACAATTAGGAGCTTTAATAGTCTCAGACTCATCAAAGGTAATCAAGAGTTCCTGAGGTCTCTTATTCTTAGGCTGTTTTCATGGTTTAGGTTGAGATTTCAGTTTAGGCTATAGTTTTGGTTTAGGTTGAGGTGGAACTTGAGGTTGGGTTTGAGATTGAACTGGAGATACAGATTAATACAAATCAAGATGCTCCACATGGTTAAGAATATGATTAAGATCATCCATCTTTGCATCATAAACAATACCCATAGAAGATGGTTGAGAAATTGATTTAGTATCATGTGTAGGTAAAGGATTTGTATAGATTTGAAGGTTTTTATTAGGATGAGAGATAGATTTGTTCCCACTACCATCAAAATTATCAATAGATAAAGCATTAGAATCAATTAAGTCTTGAACCTTACGTTTTTGATAGATAAAGCAGCAAGAGGGTGTTGGCCCAAGAAACAAAGGACTAGTAGCACATTAATGTAACCAGTCAAAGTAGATATAATAGTTTAATAGTATAATCACCAAGTCTAAATCTACCTCTATCAAAAACATAAACCACAATACTAATCAAATGAATTAAAATAGAGTATCTAGACTGAGCAGTGGCATGTAAAGTATCAGTTAAAAGCCACACAAGGCTGAATAGAAAGCTATAAAAATTAACATTAACCCCAACCACAAAACAGGGGATCCTAGGGCTAGGCCCAGTCCAAATTAACTAGCACATGGGAACCAAAATTAATTTTTCCCACCCAACTACTTAGACAGCAGGGTCCTTGCCCACTCTTCCTATAGAAATAGGAAAAGATCCTTGTTGTCCTCATTTTCTTCCAGAGTACTACCCGCAAGCTTTCCCTGCACATGATAGAGAGTCATAGCCAAAGTGTACATAACCTTCAGCCCAAATTTGTTGGTAAGCATCCATTGGTTCATTAACTCCTACATATTTTTCTTGATCTCTGCAATATCTTTGTCCAAGTTCATGAACCTCCTTTTAAGAGTACCTTTGAAATTGTTTTTGTCCTTCGAGGCCTTGACATTATAATCAGAGGTAGGGGGCTTATCCTAGGGATCTTGAGTAGGACTCAGGGGCGGAGTAGGAATATTGGGTGTTTGCATGGCTTTCTTGGGGTTGGGAACATGGTTGTTGCTAGTCCTAGGGGGACTCATATTATCATTTGAGGAATCATTCATGGACTCAGTGGTTTGGGAGTCTTTTTTAGTCATGGAATGTTCTTTAGATTCCATTTCCAGTAGCATGGTTTTACATTGCTCCTTGGCAAGTCTGTTTGACCTCCTGCGACCTGAGACACTCAAATCCACCTCCAGACTAACCTAGCTCTCCATTATTTTCCTTTTTTTGGGCCTACATTCAGTCTCTAGAGTACTGTAATCCTCTTTCCTATCATTAATTTCCTCAAACTCAAAGACATAAGATACCTCCTAGCTATCCTTCCTATTGAATGGGTTTTTAACACATTTTTTGCGGTTCCTACCCTCTTTAGCTCCCAGCACAGGCTCCTAGATGAAATGGATGTACTAGGAGGAGGACTGGGTGGGATTTTTAGTTTTGGTCAGGGAATCCTCCTGGGTCATCTCCTAGATAATCAGGGGGGTTGGGGAGCCAGGAAGATAGCTTTGTGGAACTGGTAAATGTAGAGAAGGAGGCCCTGATGGAGAATAGGTATTGGCTTGTCCAGGTTATCCTTAATATCATGGATATTACTTTATATTGAGTGTAGAAGATGGAAAGGGATGTAAATTAAATCCTTGTTTCTAATATGGTTTAGGAATGGTAAGTGGTAGTAGTAAAAAATAGTGAAATTACCTTCCAACATGAATTATTTCATCACTATGAGGTAGATTTTGAACCATTAATCTAGCAGCACCTCCCTGTTGAAGCCCCCCTTCTTTTTCACCGGTAGCTCTCCATCCTTGAAGAACTTGTTGAGGCTGGTAGGGTCAGGAGTTCGACTAGTTTTTTTATATTTTATCCCCATCATAGAAAGCCTAGTCACCTTGGCTATGACCTCCTCATTCAGCTAGAAGTGAATGCCTCCAATAGAGACACTCCTCTTGTTCCAGGATGACATGAACTATTTGGAGATTCATTCATCATTCCCACCCTTCATTCTCTCCATAAAACCCCAAATGCCACTATCCTTGCAATAATGTGTCACTAGTTCATCAAAGTTGAAGGCCTCATCAATTTTATCAGGCTCAATGTGGAAGATTGTTGCCTCCCATATCAAAGTTTAGTCCCTCCTGCGCCAAAATATCCTGGAAAATAAAGAGCTAAATGTTTTTGTAGAACTTAAAAAACCCTTTGTTTTTGCAAAGCCTTTCTGAGGAAGGTTGATACTTAAAATGATGGCTTCGAGAAAAGTTTTGGAAAATGGGTTTCGTACTACCAGATCTAATGGATCTCCAGGTGCCATTAATAGTAATAATACTAGGGACACACTTGCTATCCTCATTAGCCAAGTAAGCCCTCTCATTCAGATAGCACCTATTCCACACATTTAAAGGGTGATTATGATTCTTTATGGGAATTTGGGTTCTCCTTTCCATAATCACAAAAATCATCAGAACATGCCAGCACGTGATCCAGTAAGGATTCACTATGAATATGATGGTATGGCACATTTAAACATTAATATTCATTTCTCTCACAATGGTTTGCTAAGTCACTAGAGGTAAATCACTAACCACCCTCCAACTATTGAGTTTGGTTTGTTTTAGGCCCATTGTCACCATTGAGTTAGCAACTGAATTCCCTTCTCTCTACATGTGAGCTATAGTGGTGCTCTGGAAGCTATTAATCAACTCACTGATCTCCATAATAATAGGTCTAGCCTACCACCCCGCACTAGCACCACTTTTGATAGCCTCAACAACCACTTTGGAATCCCCCTCTATTTCCAACTACATGACGTTCATTTGTTTTGTAAATTTAATTCCCTAGATAAGCCCCATTCCTTTCACCTGGGTGACTCTGTAGTTATTGATGGGCACAACATAAGATAATAGGCGATTTCCTCTATGATCTCTCAAAACACCACCCCTCCTTGGCTCATATTATTTTCTTCCCCATCAAATTTTAATTTAGTCCATCCTTTTGGGGGGGCAACCCATCTGGTAGCTTTTCTAGCTATCTTTTAGCATCGTCAAACCTGGAGAACCCATCAATGATGTTCTATTTTTCAGAAATTCTCACTTCTTAGGTAGTAGGAGGACATGGGGGAAGCTTCCATTTAGCCATCTTGGCATTCTCACATAGGAGCTTAGTACCAATATGGAGGCATGTCTCAAAATGGTTACTCTCCTCTTTGAAGATCTTGTTGTTCCTTTCCTTCCAAATGGCCCAGTAGATGTGAGGGAGTAGCATAGGCCAGATGAGTTGGAGCAGGGGGTGATTGGAGGGGGATCTCCAATTGTTAAATTGATGCACTACTCTGTCCAAGGCCAAAAAAATACCCAAATTGTCGATAACCTCTTGCCATATTTTGGAGGCATAATCACAGTGGATGAACAAGTGATTCAGCATTTCCTCCTCCTTCTTACATAGGATACATCTATTCACCATGGGGATGCCCCTATTTATTAGGTTATCTTGAGTTAGGACCTTACCATGCATTAAAGTCCACCAGAAAAAAATTATTTTTGGTGTAAGCTGGGGAATCCACACCTTCCAGTCCCCCGGGTTACTCTCCTCCTTCAAGAGAAGATTGTAAGCAAATTTATTAGAGAAGGTACTAGCCTAGGTGGGGGCCCAGATAATAGAGTCCTCAAGCCCTAAAATTCTAACATTAGCCATAATTTCCATGAGATCTCTTAGCACCTTGAAAAAATTTCATGGCTCTGGCCCTTTTCTTGTAGTCTCTAAAGTTGTTTTTACATCTCTGGCATAAACCCTTAGTTCAATTTTTTGAAAAACTAGTTGTTGTATGAGAAGCCCTTTGTAAAACCTTGGCCCTATCCTATTTTTATGTTACCTCTTTGGGTCACTTAAAAGTCCTAAAATGCACATGCTTTATGTTTTTGGTCAGCCCCCATTTAAATTCTTCCTAATTTTTACCCCGGCGGCTTTTAATTTTTCCTATGGTCCTTAGTGCCTAATTTTTCCTAAAAGCCTAAGTCCTACGCTTTAATTTTTCCTATAGTTTTAGCTTTGATTTTTTCCTAGGCTTGGCTCTCTGACACCATCTTGATCCTATGGTTGTCATGAGTTCGTAAGGGTTTTGTCAGAGGCTTGCAATCTCATGACAGCCATTGATCCCTTTCCATGACGTAGCTTTTCTAAGAGGGCAGGTCCACTGTCAAAGGGTGTTGAATTGGTGGCTTTTATTGGTCAAGGGTGGTGAGTTGGATATAACATGTCAGGTGGGCCTGGTATCTCAATCAAAAGATTCATGATCAGATGGTTGGCGTATAAGCACATAGAATGTTTTGAGCCTTTCAGATCTTGCACCAGCCATCTGATCTTCTAGGCGGTATAATATTCTCGGTGGGTCCTAATTGCCATGTAAGCACAATTGGTAGTCTTTGATTGGTCCATGTATTAAAACAATGGGAGGTGTCAGTGGGACTTGGTTTCCAGATGTGTCAGAGGGTCTTGATTTTGTTAGTAAATCAATGGTTGGTGTAAGTTCTTATGAGATGTGTTAGAGGTTTAAGATCTTGCACCGACCATTGATTTCATATCCTGTCAAAGGGTTGTCAGGGTAGGGTAAGATTCTCCATCTAATAGTTGTCCCATGATCTCAAAGAATTTTGGAGGGCTGTGTGAAGATGAGACAACTATTGATTTTCTTGATGCGGGCCCAAGTGAATTTCCTCAGTCTTTTGGCAGTTTGGATAAGGTTTTAGGGGTCTAACAAATTTCAATGGTTTTCGCTCATTCTAAAGGAAAAGTGGTAGTGTTCCAAATCATTTGGTGGTTCAGCAAAGGAAGGTTGTGCAATCGCTAAACAATTTAGCAGTGACTTAAAGTTTTCTGTGAACTGGGAAAAATGTCTTCAGTCATCAGTTTGCTAAATAAGAGACCAGGGTTAGTATTTACCTTTGGTTGCTAAGTCATAGGGTTGAGCTCAGGTTAAGTTTTTCATTTCATGAATAAGAAAATGCTTTGTCATGTGTTTGCTAAGAGTTAACCCAAGGTAGCAGTTGAGTTAAGACAAAAGGACTGTGAAAAAGTGAGATCGAATGCTCGCGATATAAAGTTGATCATGATTCAAATGTGGACCATCAATTTGCTGGTGGCACCATGGAAATGACCATTTGATTTCAAATTCAAATTTATGAGGGTTTCCTATGACCAGAAGGACTAAAATTCAATGCAAACACAACTAGAGCTGGTAAGAGATGATTTGTTTGCCATTGTAGTGTGGTCTAGGGTGTGCCATGATCATTTGTAGGGGTTTGTACTATGTTCTTTATGCTCAAGGTGTGTTGCAGGTGGCCAAAAAAGGGTTGACAAATTTAGAATTCCATGATTTGTAGTACTTTCCCAGAGATCTATCATAAGTGCAAATCTTTCTTAGGCATGCCCGATTGGTTTTCATCCCTTGTATTTAATTCTTGACTATTTCAGTTGGTCTGGTAGGTGAAACCCTAACCCTAGTCATCTATACCTTGTTGCAACCTATTTTGGGTTTCCAAGGTGACTAGGGGGTATAAGTTGTAGCATTTTTGACTTAGTGAGGGTTCCTAAACTTTTTTTTTGGTCCCTAGTTGTTGATGTTAATTTACTAAGCAAGGAAAGCTTGGATTTAGGGTTTGTTTCCATGCATTTTGTTGTTTGATAATGTATTGATCCTACAAATTTTAATGAGAATACATTTGGATTCCAGTCTCATGTTTGTGTATGTATTCTTATTTTGTTCTTGGGGTCATATATGTTAATTTCACAAAGTGGGTTATCATATGGTAAACAAAGAGTATTTTGAGATTATCTTTGAGTTCCTAACAAAGTTAGGATTAAAGTCTTTCAGGTAGTTTCAGTGAGTTCATGGCTAGATAAGGATTTGATGGCCTGATATATAAGTGAGAAGGATAATAGGAAAAGTAATTATCTTGAATTCAATTGTGTTTAAGTTAGGGTTTAGTTGATATATATTATTAGGTGACTCTTTGCCCTTGGTTAAGGCACTAGTCCATTCCCTAGAGGTTGTTCATCATCAATCACACACACACACACACACATTTAAATGATAAAATATTTCAATTAGTAATTAAAGGACATAGTTGAATATTGTTTTGAGACTCCTTTGGACAAGTGACTCATGTGTACACCCACCTGAGCATTAAAGCTCAAAGTGTAGGAGGATCTTATTGTTGATCCTTGTTAATTGGACCTATTCCTTGTAGACTTTGGAGTGGTGATAGATTCAAAGTTATATTTAAGTTATCCATGAAAGTATAAATCTACAAGTTGAAGATCAAAGGGAACTCCCAACAAAATGGTAGCTCTGTTAGGGAGAACAACAATGAAAAATTATATCTGTTAGGATCTCTGGTTGTGGTTACATTGTTATATTCAAAATCTTTTCTTGACCAGATCAAAGTTTTCAAAGTGCACTCTAGTTTTCCTATTGTATTCAGTTAAAAGATTTCCCACTTTGGTGGGTGGAAACTCAAAAGGGTTAAAACCAGTTTCATAATATAAAATCATGGACAAAAGAAGGAATACTAGGTCCTTTGTTAGAAAAAATCTGGAGGTCACTCTGGAACAATTACCTAGATAGGAGAAGAAGAGTTGGATCATGAGGAATGGTGATTCTACTAGTGCTCCCATAAGAGAACAAAGAAATAATAGAGGTAGAGCACTGCATGTTCCTCAAGTGAGGAAGGTTCACAAGATAGAGTTTCTAGATAAGATGGTGGTCGCTCTAAGGATAAATTTTATGATACCCCAGAGGCTATATTTTAGGACAAGGGTTCATTGCCTATAGGTTAGGATGAAGAAGCTAGAGAGATGGGTTTTCAGATTGATTTAGATCTTGATGAGGATAATTTCATAAGAGAACCCATGAGACCAAGCTAGGTCCATTTCCCATATCAAAATCTCACTGATATGGATGTGTCATTAGGTTTTGATGACATTATGATAGACCTAGATTATTTAAATGCACTTAGATTGTAGTTGGCAAAGAAGGATGCCATAGATAAGAGGTTAAAAAAGGAGAGAGAAGTTGAAAAGGTGAATGCTCTAATAGAAAGACAATCTCTCCTTAGAAAAATTAATGAAATGAAGGAGAGAAACAAGATGCTTTCTTCTGCTCCTATGGTGTTGTAGCATGATGTTTTTGGTGATCTTGAAGCTCTAAGAAGTGAGTAGGAATGCTTGTTGCAAGACCATGAGTTTGATGAAGAGGGCCCTATGATCAGACAAGTGAAAATTTATGCTCCATTTCCTAAGGATGGGAATGAACGTGAGATCACTAGGCCTTCTATAGTTATCAATGAAAAAGGAAAGCAGAAGATGGTGGGTGTCCAAGCAAGAAAACCAGTGAAAATACCAGGGATCCCACCACCTAAATCAAATAGGGAGACAGAGATAGAAAGAAAAAGAAAAGAGGATGAAGCTCTTGCTCAAGAGTTGGAAAGAGCTAAACTTGATGCTGCTATTGTAGAGAAAAGAAGAAAGATCCAGTTCTTGAGGGCTTCATCAGCTGATGTTCATGGCCCTTCTAGTACTGAACTAGGTATGCCATCTATGAACACTACTATTCCACTTAGCAATGCTACTACTAGTAATCTAAATCCTAATGTATCTACCAAATCATATGTTGATCCTAATAGAAAGTCAAATGTGCAAGTGGGTGGGAATGTAGATAAAAATAATAATTCTAGTGGGAACACTAGTTTAAGATTTCAAAGAAGACATATGGAATTGGAATGCTATAGGCAAATTAGTTTTGATGGGATACCAGGCTACCCGAATGCTTTTCAAAATGATATAAGAGATAAGGTACCTAATTTTGCTGGTAATAATGCTATTAGTTGTGAGGAGCATCTTAGGTTATTTTTTGATATGATTAGTGATTATGAGGTAGAGCATGAGGATGTAGTCATGAAATTATTTGTTCAATCTCTAATGGAGGATGCTAGAGATTGGTTTAAGAGACTTCTTGATAAATGTATTGATACTTGGGATTCCTTTGAGAGATGTTTTAAAGAGCAGTATGGTGATAGGCCTAATGCTAGTTTCATGTTGAATGAATTCAATACCATAAGGAAAAATTAGAATGAGTCTGCAACTAAATTCAACATGAGATTTCAGAAGGGTATGCATAAGTTGTTCCAAGTTATGCAGTTAGATGACAATGTTTGTCTAACTACATACTTTAATGCATCTGATGGAAAGATGGGATACTTTTTGAGGGGCAAGGAACCAAGAACTCTTAGAGATGATTTTAGGATTGCTATCAATATTGAGCATAATATGAAGATATCAGGGAAGTTGGGTGGGAAGAGAGATGACCCTAAGTTGTTTGGGGACAAGAAATACAAAAAAGAAAATGATAAGAATGTCGGAACTAGGAGGCAAGAAGATGATAAGTTGGATAAGGTGCTCAATGCATTGAAGGATTTGAAGGAACCTACAAATAGGAACATCAGTGCTTCTACCAATGAAAGGCCTCAGTTCAACAACAATTTCAATAAGCAAAATAGACTGCAGAACTACCCCTACAACACCCAATGGAAGGATGGCAAGCTTGTTCTCCCTATTGCAAGAGGAAATAATGATACAGGTGTCCCTGACCCTCTACAAAAGGCTTCAATAAATGTCATGGAGGACATACCTTGGTGTGTTGCATGCCAGTCCCCTCATTCTATAGAGCATTGTGTGGTTGCACATTCTATGGCTGCAAATCAAGATTGTGGTAATGAGGAGATAGATCAAGAAGAAGATCAAGATGATGTTGGATGAAACATGACTACTTCATATCTAGGATATGATGTTGATTCTGATTTTGATGAAGAAGTAGATGTAAATGTGAAGAGACATGCTCAGGTCCTTTTTCGTCAAGAGGTTTTTTCTGATAGTGAAGACATTGATGATGTTAGCACTTGAAAGAATTTCCATGGTTTTATGTCTTTTTATCAAGTTTATCTATGTCAAGAATTTCATCATCCTAGCATGTTTCTTCTGGTCCCTCCAGTCATTCTTGTATCCCTAGCTTTGAAACCCTTGGTAATATTTAAAAATTCTAGCTATTGTAGTGAAATGCCCTAATTTACCTGGGCCTTTTTCTAATCTTTCATTACCTTTTTGGGCCCCTTAAGTGATCTAAAATGCATGTGCACATTTATTTTCCCTGTTGGTTGCTTATTCATTTAATCCTTAGGTAGTTAGTCTTTTTTTTCAATGATTTAGTGAATGCATGTTTGTCATTGGTTCACTTGGTTCCCAACAGTTATATCTTTTCTCTCGGTGATTGGGTGAAGATAGTGTTCACATATTTTCCTATTCTTGGTGGCTTATCTCTTAACTACTAGTGACTTGGCATGGTGGTTTCTTTTCTTTAGTTTCATGTTCATGTGGTCTATGGGCCCAACTTTTCTTTCCATCAAAATCATTGGCTGGCGCATGATCTCATGGGTTGTGCCAGAGCCATGACACCATGCGACAGCCACCCAATCTTCTAGTGTATTTCTTTATGGGTCCACTGCCACACAAGCTGATTTGGTAGCTCTTCATTGGTCCATGGGTGAATGCTTGGGTATGCCACGAGTGGGGCTGAGGATTTCCAAGATTCAGTGGGTCCTGACATTGTCAGAAAGCATTGATAGTCGGCATGTAATCTAATGGGTTTTTTCTGACACATGTGATCTTAAGATGACCATTGATCTCTTTCGGTGTCAAAGGGTTGTCAGAATAGGGAAAGATTTTTCATCTGACAGTTGTCTCATGATCTGAAAGAATCTTGGAGGTCTATGCAAAGATAACACAACTTTCGATCCTTTTGAGGTAGGCCCAGTAGATTTCCTTAGTGTTTTGGTGGTCCTGATAAATGTTTGGTGGTTTTGATATATTACAAGGGTTTCACTCGTTCATGAAGAAAATGTAGCAGAGTTCTAAAAGGCTGGTGATTCAGTGACTGTGTATTCACATAATTGCTAAACTATTTGGCAGATAGATAAAGTTCTTTTCAAACTGATGAAAGCCTTTAGTCACCAATTTGCTTAATAAGGAACCGAGGTTAAATATTTCCCTTTGTTCGCTAAGTCATAGGGCTGAGCTCAGGTTAATTTTTTTATTGCGTGAATAGGAAAATGCTTTGTCACGTGTTTGCTAGAGGTAAACCTGGGGGTAGTAGTTGAATTAAGACATAAATCTTGGGAAAGGGAAGGATTGAATGGTCATGACTTAAAATTGATCCAAATTTAAATGTGGACCACTGATTTGTTGTAGGCACCATGATATGACCATTTGATTTCAAATTCAAATTTGTAAAGGGTCTCCTGCAACCAGAAGGACTAAAATTCAATGCAAAAGTGACTGGAGCTGATAAGAGGTGATTTTCAAACTATTGTAGTGTGGTCCAGGGTGTTCTATGACCATTTACAGGGGTTTGTACTATGTTTTTCATGCTTGAGGTGGGTTACAGGTGGCCAAAAACATTGACATTTTGAGTATTTTTGTGGTTCTTAGTACCTTCTTAGTGAAATTATCATGATTGAGGATCACTTCGTGATCTATCTTCTCCTAGTTGCCTTGGTTTCTTCCTCTGTAATAAATTTATGACTATTTCTAGCTGGTTGGGTGGTTGAAACCCTAACCCTAAGTCATGTGTAGCTTGTTGCATCCTATTTTGGGATTCCAAGATGACTAGTGGTGGTATATATTGAAAAAGATGATATTTTGTAGCGGTTGTTGTTGATGGTATTATACTGAGCAAGGAGAGCTTGGATTCAGGGTTTTGTTACTCTTTGCATTTTGTTGTCTTGGTAATGTATTGATCCTGAATATGTTAATGAGAATGCTATTGAGTTCCAATCTTGCATTTGTGTATGTCTTCTTGTTTTGGTTCTGAGCTCATATATGTTAGTGTCACAAAGTGTATTAGCATATGGTAAACAAAGAGTATTGTGAAGTCATCTCTGAGTTCCTAACAAAGTTAGGATTAAAGTCTTTTAGGTGAGTTCAATGAGTTTAAAACCAGATAAGAATCTGATGTCCTTGTGTTTGAGGGAGAGGGGTAATAGGCAAGCACTTATCCTAAACCTAGGAGTGTTTGATTTAAGATCTTCAGTTGATATATGTTATTAGGTGACTCTTTTCCCTTGGTTAAGGCACTGGTCCATTCTCTGGAGGTTGCTCATCATTAATCACACACACACATTTAATTGATAAAATCTTTCAAATAGTTAGTAAAGGGTATAAAGTTATATTGTTTTGAGACTCCTTTGGAGAAGCGAGTCAAGGGTACACCTGCTTGGGCATTAAGGCTCGAAGTGTAGGAGGATCTCATTGTTGATCCTTATTAATTAGCCCTCTTCCTTATGGACTTTGGAGTGGTGATAGAGTCAAAGTTATATTAAAGTTATCCATCAAAGTATAAATTTACAAGTTGAAGATCAAAGGGAACTACCACCAAAATGGCAACTCTACTAGGGAGAGTCTAGAGATAAAACTATTAAGTGCACTCTTGATTTCCTATTGTATTCAGTTAAAGATTTCCCATTTTGGTGGGTGCGGACTCAAAAAGGTTAGAACCAGTGCTATAGATTGTTAAAGATGGACAAAAGAAGGAATACTAGGTCCTTTGTCAGAAAAAATCTGGTGGTCACTCTAAAACAATTGCCTAGATAGGAGAGGAAGAGTTGAATCAGAAGAAATGGTGAGTCTACTAGTGCTCCCATAAGAGAACAAAGAAATACTAGAGGAAGAGCACCACATGTTTCCTCAAGTGAGGAAGGTTTACAGGACAAAGTTTCTAGATCAGATGGTGGTCACTCTGAAGATAGATTTTATGATATGCCAGAGGCTGTATTTCAAGATAAGGGTCCATTGCCTGCAGGTCAGGATGAACAAGCTAGAGAGATGGGTCTTGAGATTGATTTAGATCTTGATGAAGATAATTTCAAAAGGGAGCCCATGAGACCATGACAAGTCCATTTCCCATATCAAAATCTCACTAATATGGATGTGTCATTAGGTTCTAATAATGTTATGATAGATCCAGATGATTTAAATGCACTTAGGTTGCAGTTGGCAAAGCAAGATGCTATACATAAGAGGTTACAAGAGGAGAGAGAGGTTGAAAAGGTGAATGCTCTAATAGAAAGATAGTCTCTCCTTAGAAAGATTAATGAAATGATGGAGAGAAACAAGATGCTTGCTTCTGCTCCTAAGACTTTGCAACATGATGTCTTTGGTGATCTTGATGCTTTAAGAATTGAGTAGGAACGCTTGTTGCAAGACCATGAGTTTGATGAAGAAGGCCCTATGATCAGACAAGTGCAAAGTTATGCTCCATTGCCTAAGGGTAGGAATGGACATGATATCACTAGGCCTACTGTAGTTATTAATGAAAAAGGAAAGCAGAAGATGGTGGGTGTCCAAGCAAGCAAACCAGTGACAATACTAGGGATCCCACCACCTAAATCAAATAGAGAGATAGAGATAGAAAGAAAAAGAAGAGAGGATGAAGCTCTTTCTCAAGAGTTGTGCTGGAACTTCAAATTTTCAGTACATGAGTCTTGTGAAAATTTTATAAATTTGAAGTGTGTATAGATGTTCATGAAAGTATGATAATTTTTCTATAAAAAACCCATAAAAGATCCTACAAAATTATCTATTCTTCCTCAATATCCAGTAAGCCCTAATTAAGAGTTAAACTAGAGAAAAACCCTAAGTATATGCCATTTTCAAATAAGCCTTAGGTGACTTTGTTTTAAATCTATTTCAATGTTACCCTTTTTGAATCACTTAAAATCTTAAAAGTGCACGTGCGTAAAGTTTTCCTAAGTCTCAGCGACTAGCGGTCTCAATTTTTCCTAAGTCTAGTGGCGATAATATATCCTAAGTCCTAAATACCTTATCTTCTAATGTTTTAGCTTTCATTCAGCTTGGTATCTATAAAGAAGATCTAACGGTAGTCATATAGTCGCAAGGAATCTTAGAGACCTATGCGATCATGTGACTAACCATCGATCTTATAGTAAAGCTTAATTTGGAAAAAAAGTGGGACCAGTATCAGAAGAATCTTCAAAGATGAAAAGGGGAAGATCTGATGGTTGTTGTATAATCAAATAGAATCTTGGAGACCTATGCGATCATGTGACTAATTGTCAATCTTGCATCAAGCTTAGTATAATTCTTGGGTGGGAGCATGGATAGGTGTACATGACTGGTAGTTTCTCATTGGTTAAAAATAGTGGGGCCAATGTCAGTTTTTTGCATATGGTTTTTCTTGATTGGTCGATAGTACTTGCTGATGTGGAGGATGTCAGTGAGCACCAGTGCTCAAAAAGAAAGAAATTACTTGATAACTTGCCAGTTATTGCAAGCATGGATTGTCTTTACTAACAAAGGTAAAGTGGGACCAGTGACTTAAGGAATAGATGAAAGTGGGTGAATGTTAACGGTTTGTCGCATAGTCGCATGAGATTTTTTCAAGCTATGCGATGATGTGACTAACATTCTATTTTAATAGTAAAAGTTATAAGGATTTTCCACCAATGAAGGAATTGACATGATGGCTTGTCATATGGTCACATGAGCTTCTTTTGAGCTATGCGATCATGTGACAAACTGTTAGATTATTTGCCAAATGAAAATCAATGGTCAAAATTTAAATTAAAGAAGAAGTGGGTGAAAGGTTCAGACAAGTGATAGTTTGTTTCCTATAAAATTAATGGCAGCATCATGTGAAGTAAATTACTAAAATAATTGAGGATCGATTGTGACTATGTCAAAAATCTATGCTTCCTTGAAAAGCCACAAGGAGATAAAAATTTGTAGAGCACTTGGCAAGCAGAATTGCAGAAACTGATTGTTGTTTTCTTAGGGATTTTGAAGAAAAGGTTGGTTCTTCCTGCACTTGCTTGTTCTGTTAAGAAATATTAATTTTCTACTATGTTCTTTTGCACCCAATATATGTAAGCTATAATCCCTAGCAATGCCTCCTAGGAAATATCATTCCGGTGAAACCGATTATCTTAAGAGGGGTCTGCATGAGGACTTATTGCAAATTTTTCCTAGTTCAACAGTAAATTTGGTAAAGGTCAAATAGCTAACACCAAAGGAGCCTAGGGTAAAAGTGGTAGATGGATTGTGTGATATAGGAAATTATATGAGGGATGCTAAGATTGGTTTTGTAAATGCTAGTGGCACTTCTGACTTCACTGGGCTAACATTGTTTAGAGTAGGTTTCAGCTAGAGAAATACCCCTGTTCTGACCTATAATGTATGGGAAAATGATGAAGGAAAGCTTGTGGTACCCAGTGTCTTCTTAGATGTAGACCTGATGACTGAAGATGGAAAAAATATGACCCTATTACTAAAGAGATTAGGGGTGTTAGAGGGCAAAAGCTATTGAGACAATCTCTGCAGAGGAAATCAGAATAGTTTTTAGACTAAGTCACCCCTCACCTGACCTAGAACTGATTGATTTTCAAGAATTAAGAGAGGTGTATGATGCATAGAGAAAACTCCTTAGAATTGGTCCTGTAAAAGATTTCTGGACTCAAATTGGAAAGATGATTGTTACAGGACTAGGTGCACAGGAGCAACTCAAAATGAAGTATTTTGATGTGCTGGCGAGAGGTGCCTATTGGTCATTATGTTAGGTTTTTGGGGAAGATGCAAATGAGAAAATTCCAGAGCACCTGATGTATATAGTGATCTATATCTTACATCCGCATCTACCAATTACTTTTGATTATGCCCCCTTCATTGTTGAGTTAATCCATGATGGATTAATGGGGATTCAAAAGAATAAAGTTGATAAACCCTTTTGCTGGTACTCTTTTATGATGTACATGTTTTTGTTCAAAGGTGTTGATTACTTTGCAAAAAAAAAGGAATTATCCAAACAAAGAGGTGGAGAGGACATGCATGTTTAGCTGTGATATTCAAATATGACATGGGATAGAAAGGATAGTAGTTATATACAGTTTAACAAATGTTTTGTAGAAAAATTGAGACTATTCTTTGTTCATGATAGCCATAGGGTCCCGGTCACCTTGGCGAAAATTGTTAGACCATAGCAATTTACAAAGGACCTCAACATAGTGCACAATTGGGGTGATTTTATTTTCTATCCCTATTCAACTATTATTAGGTTATATGGTTTCAGAGGGACTCCTTTTATTTTTCCTTTCCAAGTTCCCACCAAGATTGGAATTACAGAATTCTTCAGATAATTAGGTGATATTGAGAATAATAGTATTGCTAAAGGTAGAGGAACTTTGTTCCCAAATATTACCATTTCTCACCAATTTATAATCAAAAAGGGTGGGTGGCTTCATATGTATAAAATCTTGGATCCATATGATTTGACAACCACAATTGTCTGGACGATAGACCAAGAGGGTTTCTACAATGAAATGTTGAGAAAGAGGGTCAGATGCTTAGCAATAAACCACATTTTTAATTTTCCTAAAGATGTTATTAGAAATACCCCAAGGTTGCAAGACCAAGCAGTCAAAAAGGAAAAGTGGTTATTGTACAAGAAAACATGGGATTTTGTCCAAAAATTTGACCCCAAATATGATCCTATAGGCAGCATAAATCCTATGGGAAAAATGATAGATACTCTCATGGATTTTTTTCAAGAGATTTTTAAGACATAAACTAATCTTCACAACTCATTAACTTCAAGATATCATTATCATCATCAAAAACCTACCAATTTTCAATATTTTTTGGTATACTAGGCCTAGCCTTAATTTCAACTTTGGAAATACCAGCAAAAGTAATATCACTAGGATTGATTGCAATATTAGCTAACAAGTTAGCCATCTTATTGTTACTCCTATCCTTCCACTCAATATTGAAGGCATCAAAATGTTCAATCAAATCCCAAACCGCATTCCTATATTATTTTAACCTTTTGTTCTTGGAAGCATATACTGACCTAACTTGGGAGACCACCAACTCAGAATCTCCAACAACACTCAAACACTTGATACCATATTTTTGTGCCAACCTCAGTCCCAACAAAATGCCTCATATTCTTCTATATTATTGGTACAAAAGAAAATCAATGAGAAAGAAAATTTGTAGGTGTTTCCATTATGATAAATAAGTAAAATACTTGCTCCTACTCCATCTTTGCAATTTTCACCATCAAAGTACATTACCCACAAATCACCCTTCACAGAATTAACAATTATCTTAACAAAGATAGGTGACAAAATAGGTTCCTTCTCAAGTATAGGGATCTCTACCCTAAAAGAATTAATAACAGTATCCATAAAACATGTAGTTTCATTATCAATATTCCTTTCAATCATGTGGCATAATCTTGGTTCTTGCTCAATCTTGACAAACTGATCATAAATCTTGAAAGTGGCATAGGACATATCACACTGTAAACTTCCACCCATGGCAGTACTCCACCTTCTAGATAGCAGCATCCCATAATGAGGAGGGATGTCCACCACCAAAACACTCATTGTTAACTCTTTCTATGGATATGCTACCAGCTTGTATGGCATTGCATTGATAGTCCCAATGATTGGTAGCTCCCTCTGATCCATTGCACAACATCTACCTTGAACTGTATCAACTTTAAGACCCAGTTTTTCCATAATCTTAAAAGGCATAAAATTATTAGAGGTACCACTATCAATCATACAATTTCTTAATTTCATTCCATTCACAAGAACACTTAAAAAGAATGGATCAATTTTTTCAAGGCTAGCATTGACAGAACTGTCCAAATATATAGGAGGAATTTGAGATACAATTCCCTAAGTAGCAACACCTTTCAAAGTTTTATCCTGAGATCCATTGCATGTAACATCATTATTATGAACATCATCTACCCATGCAATAGCTCTATCTTTGTGTTTAGGGATCCTTAACAATTCTAACAATGGAACCTTAACTATAATTTGGGACAATACAGACAACATATCAATAGGAGCAATGGAAGGAATCTCAATCTACACTTCCTTAGTATCTTTTTTCTTATCTGATACATTAGGTGTATTGGCCACCCTCATTTTTTCATTCTTTTCCATTGTGTTAATTGGCTTCTCAATCTTGCTAGAAAATCTTTCAACTCCAACTCCCTTAGGCTCACAATTTTTACCTTTTACATTCCTACATTTCACCATGTGATCACCTTTTGATTTGTTCTTAGTAGGCTCTCTAGAGTTGGTACTCTTTACAAACATTCCTACAACTTTCTCATTTGTATTCCTTTCCACCATGCCCCTAGTTTTCACTTGAGCAATAATTTCTACGGTAATCTTATCCATCTCTTCTCTAGAAGGTCTTCTTAAATTTACTAGCACAGAAGAAGATTTCATGTTACATATCTTATTATCAATGTCTTCACTATCAGAAAAAACCTCTTGATGAAAAAGGGCTTGATTGTGTCTCTTCACATTTACATCTACTTCTTCATCAAAATTAGAATCATCTTCATAACCTAGATATGAAGTAGCCATGTTGCATCCAACATCATCTTGATCTTCTTCTTGATCTATTTCCTCACTGCCACAATCTTGATTTGCAGCCATAGAATGTGCAACCACACAATGCTCTGCAGAATGAGGGGACTGGCATGTAACACACCAAGGTAAGTCCTCCATGACATTTATTGAATGTTTTTGTAGAGGGTTAGGTACTCCTCTTTCACTATTTCCTCTTTCAACAGGGATAACAGGCTTGCCATCCTTCCATTGGGTGTTGTAGGGATAGTTCTGCAATCTATTCTGCTTGTTGAAATTTCTGTTGAATTGAGCCCTTTCATTGGTAGGAGCACTGATGTTCCTATTTGTAGGTGCCTTCAAATCCTTCAATGCATTAAGAACCTTATCCAATTTATATTCTTCTTGTCTCATAGTTCCAACATTCCTATCATTTTCTTTTTTGTATTTCTTGTCCCTAAACAACTTAGGGTCATCTCTTTTCCCACCCAACTTTGTTGATATTTTCATATTGTTCTCAATATAGAAAGCAATCCTAAAAGCATCTCTAATAATTCTTGGTTCCTTGTCCCTCAATAAATAACCCATCTTTCCATCAAATGCATTGAAGTATGTAGTCAGATAGACATTGTCATCTACCCGCATAACTTGAAACAACTTATGCATACCCTTCTAAAATATCATATTGAATTCAGTTGTAGACTCATTCTAATTTTTCCTTATGGTATTGAATTCATTCAACATGAAACTAGCATTAGGCCTATCACCATACTGCTCTTTAAAACATCTCTCAAAGGAATCCCAAGTATCAATACATTTATCAAGAAGTCTCTTAAACCAATCTCTAGCATCCTCCATTAGAGATTGAACAAATAATTTCATGACTACATCCTCATGCTCTACCTCATAATCACTAAGCATATCAAAAAATAACCTAAGATGCTCCTCACAACTAATAGCATTATTACCAGCAAAATTAGGTACCTTATCTCTTATATCATTTGGAAAAGCATTCGGGTAGCCTAGTATCCCATCAAAACTAATTTCCCTATAGCCTTATAATTGCATAGGTCTTCTTTGAAATCCTAAACTAGTGTTCCCACTAGAATTATTATTTTTATCTAAATTCCCACCCACTTGCACATTTGACTATCTATTAGGATCAACAAATAATTTGGTAGATACATTAGGAATTAGATTACTTGTAGTAGCATTGCTAAGTGCAACAATAGTGTTCATAGATGACATACCTAGTTCAGTAGCAGAAGTGCCATGAACATTAGCTGATGAAGCCCTCAAGAAATAGATCTTTCTTCTTTTCTCTACAATAGTAGCATCAAATTTAGCTCTTTCCAATTCTTGAGCGAGAGCTTCATCCTCTCTATTGGCATTAAGCATGATTGTCATTAGTGACAACACTTATTCTGAACAGAGCATACTGAGTAGAACAGTACATACCAAGTAAAATAGAGCATACCAAGTAGAATAGAGCATACCGAGTAGAATAGAGCATACCGAGTAGAACAAAGCTTACCGAGTACAGCAAAGATTACCAAGTAGAGCTTACCGAGTAGAACAGAGCTTACTGAGTAGAACAGTGCATACCAAGCTGACAAAGTTTCACAGTGTTTACTGAGTGTTGCATGGTTAAATAGGAAATTTAGTTTCTACCGAGTAACACTTTATCTACCAAGTCTCTAGTATTTACCAAGTTTGAAACTATGACCAAGTGGTTAGTATGGATTGAGCTTCCACTTCTACCGAGTGCATGATGATGCCGAGTAATGCAGTGGACACCGAGTATCAGAAAGTCACCGAGTTAGTTTGCAATAACTGTGTAACTATATTTGGGCCGACTCAGTAATATTTGTGTTTACTTTTTTATGAGCTGACTTTGTAATTGTTTTGGAATTGACTTAGATTGATATATAAACAATTTTTTATGTCATATCCAAAAAAAGGATATAGAGAAGTATAAATAAAAAAAGAGAGAAAGGCAGAGATAAGTGAATTACAAAGGGCTATAGTAGTATAAGAAGTAGAAAAGATCTATCCATCATAGAAGGTGATCAGTACATCAGAGAATCTCAATCAGCAAGTACAGTTGCAAGTAAGAGATCTACTATTTCATCCTAATAGGTGAATCAGCTTGAAATCTTTTAACCGGGTAGACTTAACAGTCTTTGTAAAAATATCTTAACCGAGTGCATACTTCATTGTATGTTTGTAAAACCTCTAACAAGGTGGACCTAGCAGTCCTTATTGTTCCTAATAGGGCAGATCATGAGAAGTGATCATTGTAAGCCTTAACTGGAAAACTTTATACTGCAGTATTGAAGTTTTGTGGGTATCATCCCCACCCCAGTTTTACTTTCTACTTGGAAGGTTTCTGGGTCACCAAATCTCTGTGTTCTAAGTGTTTTGAATGTTTTATTCTTTCTATTACTCATGCATGCAGTTAGATTATCAATCTAATATTATTAAGATCTGAATCTATTAAAAGTTTTGAAGTTACTGATTCACCCCTCCCCTCTCAGTAACCTAGATAGTCTTGAATATTTCCAACAATTGGTATCAAAGCTCAGTGGATCTAAGAATAAAGTTTGATAGCTTGAGAAAAGATTGAAGACAATGGAGATATTCAGACTGAACAAAGTAATTGAGAATGAAAAGCTAGATCTAGAAATGGCCATAACTCAACTCAAAGAAGTAAGAGAGCATCTTTCCCTTTCCCAAAAAAGAAGGAAGGAACTTGCAAATTAGATCAATGACCACCAATATGTTGAAGAAAAGATTGAAGACTTTTTCCATTCAAGCAGCTCACATGAAGCAAACAATGCAATCAAAGAACTTCTAGAAAAGAATGGATCTCTGCAAGAAGAAGTGAGAAAATTAAAAAGAGAATAGGAAATTCAGTCAACAAGATTCTGTGAAGTCTTGGAACAAAGAAACAAGATGAAAGATGAAATAGATGGAAAGAACAATGAGATCTAGAATAAAACTCTTCAGCTAGAAAATCTTATTGATCAAATCTCCAATGCAAATGAAGAAATCTTGACTCTAAGATCAGAAAATGAAAATATGAGAGTAGAGCTAAGATCTGAAAAGCAAATCAATTTAAGAGTGATGAGTGAGCTAGATGCTAAAAGGCAAATCAATGAGAGAATGTTGAAATCTTAAGAAGATATGAATCAGGTGTATGAATGAAACCTTCATAGGCAAAAAGGAAAAGCAGAACTTGGATACAAAGAGGAAGATGAATCCTCCAAACAAGGTACTCAAAAGAATCAGAAACCTACCTATCATCATTGTGGCAAAATTGGTCATACTTCAAACAAATGTTGGAGCAATGGAAAAGAAAAATTCAATGGAAAATGCTACAATTGCAATCAGCTTGGTCATAAAGCAAATGAATGCAAGGAGAAACCAAGATTTAAAGGCATATGTCACAAATGTAGCAAACAAGGTCATAAGGCATCAGAATGCAGAACTAAAACACCCAATCCAGTGGAACAAATTATTAAAGCAATGTTTGGTTGGGATTACAACACTGGGTGTAGATGTCATTACTATGGATAATATGGACACATTGGCATGAATTGTGTAAGGCACCACTTGAGAAAAAGGGATTCTACCATAAGATGTTATAATTGCACTAAGCTTGGTCACATAGCTAAAAACTGCATGAATTTAGGCAAAATTGAAGATGAAAAGAAAGCAAAAGAAAATAACATTAGGAAGCAGATGAGACAGAAGTGGATTCCTAAACCTACTGAGTAAACCAATCCTGAAGTCACTAATGAAGGGAGTGGCTCTATGAGCTCTAACTAGTCTCCAGGAAAGCACTAGAACTGTATCTTCATAGACATATTCCAAAATAGTTCCTGAACTAAAAGGAAGATAGATCCAAATCAATATGCAAGATACAACAGGATCACAAGAAGGTCGGTATCAGTTACCACCGAGCAAGGTCGGGAGTAACCTAACTTCATTTGGTTATCGAGTAAGGTTAGAGAAGTATGAATTCGTATGATCATCGAGTTGTAGAGTCTTCACTAAGCAATTAATTCATAGTGGATGACATCCTGTCTAATTCAATACCCTAATTCATACTAAGCATTAATGACAAAGTTTTAACAAAAGGAGTGAAATCAAGTTCACTATTCACCATGAACAAAAGTCTCCAAGTGCAATCAAGCATTTTGAAGCATATTTTAGCAAGATATTCTCTTTCCTCAAAGAATTTACTATGTTCACTGAGCTACCATGGCATCATCCAGTGCTAAAGTGAAGAAAGATTTGGAAATGTTGGTTCATGGAGAATGGAAAGCACCAGATTTCAAACTCATGCCCATAGTTACTAGAACCCTAGACCCGAGTGGAGCTCAATCTCGGATCCCTCCTAAGGTACTCCTTATTAACGATATTCATAGTCATTTTAAGTGTACAATTCAAGAGCTTGGAACCCTAGAGATAGATACTATTCGTGAGGAAATATGTGTCAATGGTGTTCTCAAATCGGAGCATCAACATTTGGAAGATAAGGGTTTAGTTCACATCACACACTTGCCTCAGAGCTTTCAGATAAAATGGGTCAGATATATCCTCAGCCAAGTACATGAAGGTAAAATTTGGCTTGAGCAACCAGTAGAGATTATGAAGAAGATGATTCACTGAATCACTAGTCTTCCCATGCTCGACAAGGCAAAATCTACAAAAACCCTAGGTCAGATGAAACTGGAAGAGAAAACCCTAGCTGAGTGGGACACTAGAGGTATGAAGATAAGAATAATTACTAATGCAAAATTGAAGTTTGGTATACATATCGTATCTCACAAGATATACAGTTCAAGTTGGTAGAAAAATGTTCCATGTGAAGTAGTTGACCTAGTGTATAAAATTGTAAAGAACAATCTGTCATTTGACCTAGCAGATCTTTTGTTGAAACAGTTCAACAAGAACATGGAGAGCATCCAAACCTCAAAGAACAATCCATGTAAGTTTGGCTCACTATTGGTTTGTTTATTTTTCTATGCTCAAAAGTTTTTCCCATCAAAAGGCATGGTAGTATGGAGAAAAGATGTGTTGGTTCTTTATCAGATGAATGAATACATTTTAGAAATGGGTGACAATTTTGAAAGAATAATGGATAACTATTTTGAATCATTTAAAGAGAAAATGAACAATAGATTCTAGATTCCATAGAAATTGGTGGAAGATTATAAAGATGATATTTGTTTCATGGTGGACTATGATAATCTGTATATACAAGCAGCAAAACCAAGGATTGTACATGTGAAACCTCTTCCCTATGAGGTAAATATTGATGAAACCAAGAATATTATTGAAGCCCTAATTAATCAACATGTTACTCCAAAGGCACCATATTTTGGGACATATGAAGAAGCTAAGGAGAGAATTGAGCTTAGTATAAAGCTTCCATAGGTGGTTAACAAAGGAAGAAAGAGGATGGCCAAAATACAAGCTAGCACACCTCTAATGTCAACCGAGGAAAAAGGAGAGGACTTTGAAGAAGAAGAAGAGAAAAAGGATGAGGAGGAAAAAGAACAAGTACCAGCAAAGAAGAAAGGAAAAGTAATTATCACCAAGGCACCCAAGCAACCCTCTATAGTATTTACAAGAAGGAGTGCAAGAGGCAAGGCAGGAAAAGATAGTGAAGAAATAGTATTGAAAAGGCCTCCTCCTTCATTAAAAGAAAAGATCAAGGATATGAGAGAAGGATCTAGAATTGCAAACTTCAAATCTCTCAAATATGAAATCAAATCTGAGGAAGAGAAGCAAGAAATTGAAGATGTTGTTATCGAGAAAATAGGAAAATGGAAATACTCACCTGAAGAGATAGCTTCTCAAATCCCAAGAATTCTGCTGAACAAAATTAAGTTGAGATGGTCCAATGCAAGACAAACTGTTAAGGACATCTATGCTCAAACTTTGAGGCAATTAATGCCAAGTTTGAAAAATGCTGAAATTAATAAGGCATTGATAGATAATGAAAATAAGTTGACACTCAAATTCAATAGTTGTTTGATTTTGATCAAAGATATTGAGTCAGTTGTGAAGAGTGCCACTGCCACATGGAAAAACATCTATAATCTTCACAAACTGAGTGCCGAAACTATGATAATCAAGGATATTGATGATGATAGTGATGAACATGAAGAAGATACCGAGGTAGACAAGCAAAGTGATGAGGAAGATAATATTGTTCGGATAGCTGCAGAAGTCATTGCCTCACTTCCTCACTCTCTAGCAAAAGTTGCTACAACTAGCATGGAGATAAATTCAAGTATGTTTGTGACAACTTCCATAGATACATCAAATGTTAAATCATCACTAGCACAACTCAATGTATCATCGACAGAAATGACTACCACCTATTTTACCGAGTTGCAGTCTCCTATATCTACTTTAGTACCTACTTCCATATCAAGTTTTCCAGTAGTAAGTACCTCAATTTTGGATACTTTAGTAAGTATTTCAGTTTTTGATTCTACAATTGTGAATACTTTAGTTTTGAGCCCTTGAAGTATTCCAATCGGTAGTTTATCATTTTTCATAGCTAGTCCTACAATGTCTACAATAAATTCTACAAAGGCATTAAGTGCAATAACAGTTGATCCTAAGGCTCAACCGAGTACAAGATTTTTGAGTAAGAATGTACAAGAGGATATGGACTTAGATGAGGAGATAGAGATTCCAAAATTAGACTTTGCAAATCTTTCAGTAGACCAAATGCAAAACATTGGTGAACTCCTTCAAAAGAAAGCAAATCAGAAGAAACTAAAAGAAGAAAGGGACAAGGAATATAAAATTATTGAAGATGCAAAAGGATATTTTGTCAGAAGCATTAGGTATTAAACTTGATTCCTCTCAACATATTTTGTTACAGTTAGCTAAGGCAGTAAACAAGTTCCATGAGGATTCCTCTGCGTTAGAAAAGATTCTTGAGAAAGTTGAGAAGAAGTTTGACAATAAAGTGCTTGAGCAGGTTGCTTAGCATATAGCTATTAATCAGGTAGAATTATCTTTAGTTTTGATAGATATTGAGTCCTCCTATTCCAATGTTACCTCACTTGTTGCTAAGCTATGTAATGTTGTCAAGTTCACTAAGTAAGTCAAGAATAAATTGAATAATATTGATGAGGATCGGAAGGACAATGTATAGAAGTTAAAACTTGAACCTAGTTCAAGCTCTGCACATCATATGAAAATCACATTCCTATCAAATAGGCAGTCAAAATTATTAAAAGAAGATACAAAGATCCGGTCAACACTGCTAGATATTCAGAACACGATCCTTCCCATCATGGACATAATGCAAAAGCACATTGTTCACTCAAAAGCATTACTCCATGACAATCAATTTTCCATTGCAGATCACATGATTGAACTCTTTGTAGAAGTCCAAATTGCACTCCAAACATGCAAGATTCTACAAGAGAATTGGGATAGAACTCTGGCACTAATCATAAAGGTACATTCTGATTTTCTTTCACATTTTGGATTCTCCCTGTAAAATACTTGTATATACACCTTTTGCATTATTGTCAAAAAGAGGGAGAAAATGTATAGGAGAAAGTGTATAAGATTAAGGTGTGTAATACGAAAGGGGGAGAAAGTACTCTATATAAGGGACTCATGAAATGTATGTATAAACAATAGTTTGACAAAGATAAATTTTGAAAAATCAAAAAAAAGATTCAGCATGATTCTTGTATATAAGTTTTGGCAATAAGTGTTTTTGTCACTAATGCCAAAGGGGGATATTGTTGGCATTAAGCATGATTGTCATTAGTGACAACACTTATTCTGAATAGAGCATACCGAGAAGAATAGTACATACCAAGTAGAATAGACCATACCAAGAAGAACAGAGCATACTGAGCAGAACAGAGCATACTGAGCAGAACAGAGCATACCGAGTAGAACAGAGCTTACCGAGTAGAGTAGAGCTTACCGAGTAGAATAGAGCTTACCGAGTAGAATAGTGCATACCGAGCTCACAAAGTTTCACATTGTTTACTGAGTGCTACACGGTTAAACATGAAATTTAGTTTCTACCGAGTAACACTTTATCTACCAAGTCTCTAGTATTTACCGATTCCAAAACTACAACTGAGTGGTTAGTATGGATCAAGCTTCCACTTATACTAAGTGCATGATGATGCCGAGTAATGCAGTGGATGCCGAGTATCAAAAAGTCACCGAGTTAGTTTGCAGTAACCGTGTAACTATATTTGGGTCGACTCAGTAATATTTGTGTTTACATGTTTATGAGCTGACTTTGTAATTGTTTTGGAATTAACTTAGATTGATATATAAACAATGTTTTATGTCATATCCAAAAAAAGGATATAGAGAAGTATAAATAAAAAAAGAGAGAAAGGTAGATATAAGTGAATTACAAAGGGCTGCAATAGTATAAGAAGTAGCAAAGATCTATCCATCATAGAAGGTGATGAGTACATCAGAGAATCTCAATTGGCAAGTATAGTAGCAAGTAAGAGATCCACTATTTCATCCTAACAGGTGAATCAGCTTGAAATCCTTTAACTAGGTAGACTTAACAGTCTTTGTAAAAATCTCTTAACTGAGTGCATACTTCATTGTATGTTTGTAAAACCTCTAACAAGGTGAACCTAGCAGTCCTTATTGCTCCTAGTAGGGTAGATCATCAGAAGTGATCATTGTAAGCCTTAACTGGCAAACTTTATACTACAGTATTGAAGTTTTGTGGGTATCATCCCCACCCCAGTTTTACTTTCTACTTGGAAGGTTTCTAGGTCACCAAATCTCTATGTTCTAAGTGTTATGAATGTTTTATTCTTTCTGTTACTCATGCATGCAGTCAGATTAGCAATCTAATATTATTAAGATCTGAATCTATTAAAAATTTTGAAGTTAATGATTCACCCCTCCCCTCTCAGTAACCTAGATAGTCTTGAATATTTCCAACACTCTCTTCTTTTTCTTTCTCTCTCTATCTCCCTATTTGATTTAGGTGGTGGGACTCCTGGAATTGTCACTGGTTTTCTTTCTTGGACACCCACCATCTTCTGCTTTCCTTTTTCCTTAATAACTATAGTAGGCCTAGTGATCTCATGTCCATTCTTACCCTTAGGCAAAGGAGCATAACTTTGCAATTGTCTGATCACAAGGCCCTCTTCATCAAACTCATGACCTTGCAACAAGTGTTCTTACTCACTTCTTAGAGCTTCAAGATCACCAAAAACATCATGCTGCAAAATCTTAGGAGCAGAAGCAAGCATCTTGTTTCTCTCCTTCATTTCATTAATCTTTCTAAGGAGAGACTATCTTTCTATTAGAGCATTCACCTTTCCAGCTTCTCTCTCCTTTTGTAACCTCTTATGTATGGCATCCTTCTCTACCAAATGTAACTTTAGTGTGTTCAAACCATTTGGGTCTAACATAACGTCATCAAAACTTGATGACACATCCATATCAGTGAGATTTTGATTTGGGAAATGGACTTGCCTTGGTGTCATGGGATCCCTTTTGAAATTATCTTCATCAAGATCTAAATCAATCTCTAAACCCATCTCTCTTGCTTTTTCATCCTAACATGTAGGGAATGAACCCTTGTCTTGAAATACAGCCTCTGGGGTATCATAAAATTTATCTTCAGAGTGACCACCATTTGATCTAGAAACTCTATCTTTTGAACCTTCCTCACTTGAGGAAACATGTGGTGCTCTTCCTCTAGTATTTCTTTGTTCTCTTATGGGAGCACTAGTAGACTCACCATTCCTTCTGATCCAACTCTTCTTCTCCTATCTAGGCAATTGTTCCAGAGTGACCTCTGGATTTTTTCTGACAAAGGACCTAGTATTCCTCCTTTTTTCCATCTCTTACAGTATGACACTGGTTCTAACCTTTTTGAGTCACCACCCACCAAAGTTGGAAATCTTTAACTAAATATAACAGGAAAACAAAAGTGCACTTAATAGCTTTTATTTCTAGACTCTCCCCAGTAGAGTCACCATTTTGTTGGGACTTCCCTTTGATCTTCAACTTGTAGATTTATACTTTGATGGATAACTTTAATATAACTTTGACTCTATCACCACTCAAAAGTTGACAAGGAAGAGGGCCAATTAATAAGGATCAACAATGAGATCCTCCTACACTTTGAGCCTTAATGCTCAGGTGGGTGTACCCTTGACTCACTTCTTCAAAGGAGTCTCCAAACAATATACAACTATACCCCTTGCTAATTGATTAAAGATTGTATCATTTAAATGTGTATGTGTGATTGATGATGATGGACTACCTCCAGAGAAGGGATTAGTGCCTTAACTAGGGCATAGAGTCATCTAATAGCATACATCAACTGAAGACCCTAACTCAAACACAATTGAATTTAGGATAAGTGGTTTGCCTATTATCCCTCTCACTCACATATCAGGACATCAAATTCTTATCAAGCCATGAACTCACTGAGACTACCTGAAAGACTTTAATCTTAACTTTGTTAGGAACTCAAAGATAATCTCAAAATACTCTTTGTTTACCATATGCTAACCCACTTTGTGGAATTAACATATATGAGCTCAAGAATAAAACAAAAAGACATACACCACTATGAGATTGGAATTCAACTATATTCTCATTAAGACTTGCAGAATCAATACATTATCAAATAACAAAATGCCAAAGAAACAGACCCAAAATCCAGGCTCTCCTTGCTCAGTGTATTACCATCAACAATAACCTTAGAAAATATCACCTTTTTCCAATATATACCACCACTAGTCATCTTGGAAACCCAAAATAGGTTGCAACAAGCTATGGATGACTAGGGTTAGGGTTTCAACCACCCAACCAACTAGAAACGGTCACAAATTTATTAAAGGGGAAGAAACCCGAGCAACCAGGAGAAAGAAAATCCTAGAGTGATCCACAATCATGATAATCTCACTAAGAAAGTATTGAGAACCACAAAAATGCCCAAATGTCAACTAGTTTAGCCACTTGCAACATACCTCAAGCACAAAAACATAGTACAAACCCCTCCAAATGATCGTGGAACACCCTGGACCACACTGCAATAGCAAGCACTACCAAACAAATCAAATATAGTTGTGAAAGCATTCAATTCTTGTTCATTCTATCACTGAGAAACCCTCAAAAATTTGAATTTGAAATTAAACAACTAGCTTCTAGCACCAGTAGAAAATCAACGGGCAATATTTGAATTTAGATCAACTTTATATCATGATAGTCAGATCCTTCCATTTCACAGGCTTTATGTCTTTAACCCATCTAGATACCTTAGGTTAACCATAGCAAACATGTGACAAAGCTTTTTCCTATTCATGAAATGAAAAACTTAACCTACCTTTAACTCTGTGACTTAGCAAACAAAGGAAAATCTAACTCATCTTAGCTACATCTAGCAAACTGGCAACTGAAGGCTTTCATCAGTTTGCAAAGAACTTTATCTCTCTACCAAATAGTTTAGCAATTACACAAATACACACTCACTAAATTACCAATTTTTTTAGAGTACCACCATCTTATTTCACAAACAAGAAAAAAACATTGAAATTCATCGGGCTGCTAACCTTTTATCAGGACCGCCAAAAGATTGAGAAACTTTTACTGGGCCCACATCAAGAAGATCAATGGTTGTCTCATCTTCGCATAGACCTTCAAGATTCCTTCAGATCATGAGACAACCATCAGATGAAGAATCTTACCTTGCTCTGACAACCTTCTAACACTAAAAGAGATCAATGACTATCTCATGATCGCAAGTGTCAGAAAAAACTCATCAGATTACACGCCGACCATCGATGCTCTGTCACTGTCAGAACCCACTAAAATTTGGAAATCCTGAGCCCCAATGATAACATGCCTAGTCACACTAAATGGACCAATCAAAATCTTCCATTTGTTCATATGTGTCACTTTGGACCCACCTATCTAAAACACTATGTCATAAAGAGAATCAACAGCTGTCGCAAAAGCACATAGCTCTGACACATCTCTTGAGAATATATGACCACTGTTAGATCAAGATGGTGTCAGAGCTAGGCCTAGGAAGGAATGAAGGCTCAAACATAGGAAATATTAAAAGGCATGACTTCAAAAAATTTAATTCGTCGGGGGTTAGAGACTTAGGAAATATTAAAAGGGGCCCAAAAAACATTAGTCGCAAGATCGCATAACAAAAAAAAGGTCCACATGATCATGCGACAAAGGGGGTAACAATTCAGCACATGCATTTTAGAGGTTTTTAAGTGTCCTAAATAAAGTAACTTTAAAATAGAATAGGGTTAGGGCAATACAAAGGGGTTTTCCACACAATAGCTAGATTTTCAAAAATTTGAACTAAGGGTTTATGCTAGAGACCTAGAATCAATTGCAGAGACCAGGGGGGAAATGCTATAGCCATGAAATTTTTTGCATGTGCTAACAAAGGGTATCTAGAAAATTAGGAAGAAGAGAGGATCCTAAAACCTCTAGGTTTGGAAAGAAAGAAGTTGATAAAACTAAAAATGTAAAACCTAGGGAAGATGATAACCTCAATCAGATCCTTAATGCCTTAAAGGATCTAAAACTAGGGGAAAGTAATAATAATTTTTAGGAAAATGATAGAACTCCTCCAAATAGTTTCAATAGGTAGCCTAGGATGCAGAACTATCCTTACAATACACAGTGGAAGGATGGAAAGCCTATTGTCCCAAAAAAGAAGGATATGAGGTCAAATGATAGAACCCCTGACCCCTTGCAAAATCATTCAGTCAATATGACTAGTGAAATTCCATGGTGCACTGTGTGCCAATCCCCTCATGATTCAGATTATTGTGTGATCTCTCAGAATATGTCTGAAAGTATTGAACAAGAAGAGGAGGAAGATGAATCATATGATGACAAAGGTTGTGGAATGACCATTGATAAATTTTTTGAAGAGGTTGACTCTGATGAAGAAAGTGAAAATCAGGATGTAAATCATTCTCAGAATAGAGGAGAAGCTTACCATCAACAAGTTTTTTCTGATTAAGAAGAGGAAGAAATTGAAGATATAAATAACAACTTTGAAGAAGTTGAAGAACCTATTGTATTAAGAAGACCCTCTAATGAAGAGATAGCCCAGATCACTATTGATATGGTGACATAGGCCAAGAGTAATTATGTCCTTAGAAATAGGACTGTTGACAAAACATTTGGTAAACTAGCAAGTGTTTTTATTAAAAGGGATAAAGAAGATGCAAATTAGTTTGCCACAAAAAATAAGGCCACTGATGATGCCAAGTAATTAAAGAAAAAGGGCACTGAAAGGCCTGCTAAACCAATCAAGGTTTTTAAGATCAAGGCTAAAATTCCAATGGTTACTACCCCAAATTCCCAACCTAAAAATAAATCAAAGGATAAAGAATAATTGGGTACAACCACGCACATTGAAGTCAAGGATACCCCAAAAGGAAAGATAGACTTATGTGTTTTAAATTATGCATGTATTGACATGAATTAGCTATTATCTCAGATCACAGTAAAAGTGCCTTTATTGGAGATGATGAGGATAAATGAACAAAAAGAGAAAGCCCTCGCATGGATAAATGGTGTTCAAACCACAAACATCCAAGAAATAGTAAATACTAGAATGAAGGGTCAAGATCCAACTAAAAAGGACATTGAAGAAATTATTTCAAAAATTCCTCAGATCTATTTTGACACTAATGTTGTGAATACCTCTGTGGGAGTTGTTGATCCCTTTTTCTTGACATTAGTCATAAATGATAAAATGTTGAAAAATTGTATGATTGACTCAGGAGCCTCAAATACTATCATGCCTACTAAAATTATGAGATCAATGGGATTGTAGGTTGATACTCCTCATGGGAGATGCCAGGCAATGGACTCTAGGGAAGTACCAGTAATTGGAACAATAAAAGCCTTACCTTATAGGCTTTCTGCTTGTCCTAAGAAACAACTGACTATGAGTGTTTTAGTTGTGGATATTCCTCCGCAATATGGAATGCAATTATCAAAAAAGTGGACTACTACAATGGGAGGTAGCATCTAGTGTGATTTATCTTATGCTACTTTTAATGTCACTGGTAAGAGCATTAAGGTACTCAGGGAAGTTAGAACTCCTCACATGATTGAGGAAGAAGCTAGTGATAATAACATGAATTGTTTTCTAGATACTGACATAAATTCCTTTCAAGTACAGAGTAATTATAATGAAGATGAACCTTCTCTATTAGCTCAGGAGGAAAGAAATGTAACAAATCAAAATGATCTTTGGACCATGTAATTTGATGGTGCTTTCTCTAAAGAGGGATATGGTGCAGGTGTGTTGTTGATTTCCCCCACTAAAAAAACTTTTAAATTTCCGTTCACCCTATCATTTACTTGTACAAATAATACTATAGAGTATGAGGCTTTACTGATAGGATTAAGATTAGCCTCAAAGCACAAGATCAAAAATCTCAGAGTTATTGGAGATTTAGAATTAGTTGTATCTCAGATTAGATCCAAATATGTTTCAAGAAACCAAAGGTTAAAACAATGTAGGAATGTTGTTTGGGATGAGATAGAACAATTTGATGCTTTTTATATTGATTGGATGGATAGAGGTCATAATAGAATGGCTGATTTATTGGATAACATTGCATTAAGACCAAAGGATATCACTTTTGCAAGGATATCTATGATTGAGATTCAAACTAGGCCATCCATACTAGATAATTATGAAAATTAGCAGGTTTTTGATGATAATCTAGATAGTTTAAGATTTTTGCATTATGATGCAAGTTTTGGAGATAAAGAGATAAATTTTGGTGAGTATGTAGAAACATCAGAGAGTAAGAATTCTCTCCTTGGCAAGGAGATCTTGCAATTGAAAACAAAAAAAGTCCCAAAGGGTTTTGTACTGTTGGAAAGAGCATTTGATAGCCATGATAGCTCTTCCCAGGAAAAGCTTTTAAGAAAGCCTGAGGGTGTAGAGGAGATAAATTCAGGAACAAAAGAAGCTCCAAAAAATGTATATATTGGGGGAAGCCTAACTCTTGAAATAAATTCTCTAATAGGTCTTCTTAGAAAGTATAGACATGTCTTTGCTTGGTCCTATGATGATTTAAAGGCATATAGAGAAGACTTGTTCCAACATGAAATTCCTTTGAAGGAAAATACTAAACCTTTTAGACAAAAGTGAAGACCTGTCAATCCTACTTTCACACTAAAAATGCAAGATGAGTTAAAAAAGATGAGTGATGCAGGCATCATTCAACCTATTAGGCATTCAACATGGGTTTCCAATCTTGTCCCTATAAGAAAAAATAATGGAGACATCAGGTTGTGTGTAGACTTTAGAAATCTGAACATAAATTCTTTGAAGGACAATTATGGTTTACCAAACATGGAAGCCATGTTACAAAGGGTTACTAGATTTGAATTAATGTCCATGATGGATGGTTTTTCAGGTTACAATCAAGTAGTTGTCAAAGAATCAGAATAGTTCAAAACTGCATTCACTACTCCATGGGGTACTTATGTGTATGTTAGGATGCCTTTCGGTTTAACTAATGTTGGGGCTACCTTTCAAAGAGCCATGGATGTAGCCTTTGCAGATTTCTTTAAAAAAAATCTTGTTGTTTATTAGGATGATTTGATAGCTTATTTAGAAAAGAAGGACCAGCATTGTGGTCACTTGGAAAAATTCTTTGCGAGAGCTCTAGAATATGGGGTCTCCCTTAACCCAAGGAAGTGTTCCTTTGGAGTAACAAAGGGTAAGATTTTGGGACATATTGTATCTAAGGATGGAGTCAAGATTGACCCTGAGAGAGTAGCAACAATAGACAAGGTACCATTGCCAAAAAATGTAAAAGGCATCCAATCTTTCTTTGGACAGATAAATTTTGTCAGAAGGTTTGTTACAAACTTTGCTAAAATAAGTGTTCCCATCTCTAAAACGCTAAAGAAAAATGCAAAGGTTGAATGGAGTATTGAGGCCAAGCAAGATTTTTCTAATATCAAGATGGCTATTAAAAGTGCCCCTGTATTAAGATCATTAGATTTCAGTAAGCCTATCCAAATCATTTCATTTGCTTCTTATCATACTATAGTTGCAGTATTGTTATAGAAAAACTCAGAGGGTTTTGAATAGCCCATTTCCTTTTTTAGTAAATCATTGCAGGAAACTAAGTTAAAATATGATATAAATGAGAAACAGGCCTATGCATTGGTCAAAGTTATCAAAAATTTTAGATGTTACTTGGTAGGAGCAACTGTAGTTGCATATGTGCCTAGTGCTGCTGTAAAAGACATCTTGGTTCAACAAGAAGTTTCAGGGAGAAGGTGCAGTTGGATAAAAATAATCCAAGAGTTTAATGTTGGCATCCAAATCACCAAACTAGTAAGAGGATTGGGATTAGAAAAAATTATGGCCCAAATCAATTTGGATGCTAATCACATCAACACTCTTGAAGAAGAACAAAGGCCATACATTTGTGATTTAGATTCTTGTGAATGGTACAAGGATGTCATTGGATACTTGAAAAATCTTTTACTTCCTTCTAATATGGAAGACCACAAAAGGAGGATTGTCAAATTACATGCTCTAAAGTATGTGATCATTAAAGGAGAATTATGGTGGAGGAGTAATGAGGGTGTTTTGCTGAAATGTGTTGACCCTCAAAAGGCTAATGATTTGTTGCAAGCAATGCATGAAGGTGTGTGTGGTGGCCATTACATGGCTAAAACCATTGTACATAAGATACTGAGGTCTAGTTTTTGGTGGCCTAGTATTTTCAAGGATGCACATTCTTTTATAAAAAAATGTGATGCTTGTCAAAGATTTTTTAGGAAAATTGAAATTCAATGGAAATTTGCCTCTAAGTCCTGTCACTGTGAAAACCCCTTTTCAAAAGTGGGGTATGGATTTCAGAGGAGAGATCCCAAAAAAATCTAGTGGAGGACATTCCTATATATTGGTTGCAACTGACTACTTTACAAAGTGGGTGGAAGCTATTCCCACTAAAAAGGCAACCAGTAAAGTGGTTATTGATTTCCTAATGCAAAATTTGTTGATAAGGTTTGGATGCCCTGAAGTTTTAGTTGTTGACAATGCTTTGTATTTCAGATCTAAAGAGTTTGTTAGCTTTTTTTTGCAATATGGTATAAAGATTTCATACTCTGGGCCCTACTATCCTCAAGGAAATGGTCAGGCTGAATCAAGTAACAAAAGCTTGATAAAATTTTTGAAGAGAGTCTTAGATGCAAACAAGAAGGCATGGGACTCAAAACTATAGCTAGCTCTATGGGCTAACAGAATGACAATCAAGAAGGCTATAGGATGTGATCCTTTTGATTTAGTATATGGTATCCATGCTAGGTTACCAAAAAATAATTTGTTGCAAATGTACAAGTTCATCCAGTTGTATGATGATGATCAAGATGATGAAATGAAGATCAGATTAAAGGATCTGATACAACTAAATGAATCAAGGAAGGAAGCACATGATACAAATTTGAGATCTCAGCTCAGGTATAAGAATTTGTATGATAGAAAAACTACAATCAAAAGTTTTCAAGATAATGATTTGGTTCTAATGTGGAATGCCAGACTTGAAGACAAGGGTAGACACAACAAATTTGACCCTATTTGGTTGGGACCATATTTGATTAGTCAAACATGGGGACCTGATTCATACATTTTGAAGAACTTGATTGGAAATGAAATGGAATTTCTAGTTCATAGACAATTCCTCAAGTTGTACTTTTCTTAAGGTACTCTCATTATCCATGAACAATAGTTAGTTTCCCCTTCTAGTTGTGTGTCTGTTCTCAAGTTGTGTGAGTAGGTTAGTTGTTTTGTTTTAGTAGATGGTCTTCTTATCCTAGAGATTTTGAATTCTTGTTATGCCTGCAAGAGGCATACATCCCCAAACAAAGCCAATGTTGGCACTTCAAATTTTCAGTACATGAGTCTTGTGAAAATTTTATAAATTTGAACTGTGTAAAGATGTTCATGAAAGTATGATAATTTTGCTATCAAAGACCCATAAAAGATCCTGAAAAATTATCTATTCTTCCTTAGTATCTAGTAAGCCCTAATTAAGAGTTAAACTTGAGAAAAACCCTAAGTATATGCCATTTTCAAATAAGCCCTAGGTCGCTTTATTTTAAATCTATTTGAGCGTTACCCTTTTTGACTCACTTAAAATCTCAAAAGTGCATGTGCGTAAAGTTTTCCTAAGTCTCAGTGACTAGTGGTCTCAATTTTTCCTAAGTCTGGTGGCTATAATATATCCTAAGTCCTAAATACCTTATCTTCTTTCGGCTTTCATTCAGCTTGGTATCTTTAAAGAAGATCTAACAATGGTCATATAGTCACAAGGAATCTTAGAGACCTATGCGATCATGTGACTAACCATCGATCTTATAGTAAAGCTTAATGCATAAACAAAGTGGGACCAATGTCAGAAGAATCTTCAAAGATGAAAAGGGGAAGATCTGATGGTTGTCATATAATCGCATAGAATCTTAGAGACCTATGCGATCATGCGACTAATAGTCGATCTTGCATCAAGATCAATATAATTCTTGGGTGGGACCATGGACAGGTGTACATGAATAGTAGTTTCTCATTGGTTAAAAATAGTGGGGCTAATGTCAATTTTTTTCATATGTTTTTTCTTGATTGGTCGATAGTACTTGCTAATGTGGAGGATGCCAGCGAACACCAGTGCTCAAAAAGAAATAAATTACTTGAAAACTTGCTAGCTATTGCAAGGATGGATGGTCTTTACTAACAAAGGTAAAGTGGGACCAATGACTTAAGGAATAGATGATGGTGGGTGAATGTTAACGGTTTGTCGCATAGTCGCGTGATCTTTTTTCAAGCTATACGATCATGTGACTAACGTTCTACTTTCATAGTAAAGGTTATAAGGGATTTTCCACCAATCAAGGAATTGACATGATGACTTGTCGTATGCTCGCATGAGCTTCTTTCAAGCTACATGATCATGTGACAAACCATTAGATTATTTTACAAATGAAAATCAGCGGTCAAAATTTAAATTGATGAAGTGGGTGAAAGGTTCAGACAAGTGACAATTTGTTTCCTAGAAAATTAATGGTGACATCATGTGAAGTAAATTACTAAAATAATTGAGGATCGATTGTGAGTATGTCAAAAATCTATGCTTCCTCAAAAATCCACAAGGAGATAAAAATTTGCAGACCGCTTGGTGAGCAGAATTAGAGAAACCGATTGTTGTTTTCTTAGGGATTTTGAAGAAAAGGTTGGTTCTTCCTGCACTTGCTTGTTGTGTTAAGAAATATTTCTTTTCTATTGTGTTCTTTTGCACCCAATATACATAAGCTATAAGCCCTAGAAATGCCTCCTAGGAAATAAATTTCTGGTGAAACCGATTATCTTAAGAGGGGTCTACGTGAGGACTTATTGCAAATTTTTCCTAGTTCAACAATAAATTTGGTAGAGGTCAAATAGCTAACACCAAAGGAGCCTAGGGTAAAAGTGGTGGATGGATTGTATGATACAGGAAATTATATCAGGGATGGTAAGATTTGTTTTCTAAACGCGAGTGGCACTTCTGACTTCACTAGGCTAACATTGTTTATAGTAGGTTTCAGCTAGAGAAATACCCCTGTTCCCGCTTGTAATGTATGGGAAAATGATGTAGGCAAGCTTGTGGTACCTAGTGTCTTCTTAGATATAGACCTGATGATTGAAGTTGCAAAAAACTATGACCCTATTAGTAAAGAGATTAGGAGTGTTAGAGGGCAAAAGCTATTAACAATCTCTGCTGAGGAAATCAGAACAGTTTTTAGACTAAGTCACCCCTCACCTGACCTAGAACTGATTGATTTTCAAGAATTAAGAGAGGTTTATGATGCACAGAGAAATCTCCTTAGAATTGGTCTTGTAAAAGATTTCTAGACTCAAATTGGAAAGATGATTGTTACTGGACTAGGTGCACAGGAGCCATTCAAAATAAAGTATTTTGATGTGCTGGCGAGAGGTGCCTATTGGTCATTATGTTAGGTTTTTGGGGAAGATACAAATGAGAAAATTCCAGAGCACCTAATGTATATGGTGATCTAGATCTTACATCCACATCTATCAATTACTTTTGATTATGCCCCCTTCATTGCTGAATTAATCCATGATGGATTAATGGGGACTCAAAAGAATAAAGTTGATAAACCCTTTTGCTAGTACTCTTTTATGATGTACATGTTTTTGTTCAAAGGTGTTGATTACTTTGCAAAAGAAATGGAATTATCCAAACAAAGAGGTGGAGAGGACATGCATGTTCAGCTGTGGAATTCAAATATGACATGAGACAAAAAGGATAGTAGTTATATATGGTTTAACAAATGTTTTGTGGCAAAATTGAGAGTATTCTTTGTTCATGATAGCCATAGGGTCCCGATCACATTGGCCAAAATTGTTAGACCATAGAAATTTACAAAGGACCTCAACATAGTGCACAATTGGGGTGATTTTATTTTCTATCCCTATTCAACTATTATTAGGTTATATGGTTTTAGGGGGACTCCTTTTATTTTTCCTTTCCAAGTTCCCACTAAGATTGACATTGCAAAATTCTTCAGACAATTAGGGGATATTGAGAATAATAGTATTGCTAAAGGTAGAGGAACTTTGTTCCCAAATATTACCATTGCTCACCAATTTATAATCTCAAAGGGTTGGTGGCTTCATATGCATAAAATCTTGAATCCATATCATTTGACAACCATAATTTCCTAGATGATAGACCTAGAGGGTTTCTACAATGCAATGTTCAGAAAGAGGGTCAAATGCTTAGCAATAAACCACATTATAAATTTTCTTGAAGATGTTATTAGAAATACCCCAAGGTTGCAATACCAAGTAGTCAGAAAGGAAAAGTGGTTAGTGTACAAGAAAACATGGGATTTTGTTTGACAACTTGACCCCAAATATGATCCTATAGGCAGCATAAATCCTATGGGAAAAAGGATAGATACTCTGATGGATTGTTTTTAAGAGATTTTTAAGACTCTAGAGGAGAAGAAGAAAAAGGCCATGGAAGACAACCTAGAGAAGGCTAAATCATTGTTGGGCAAAGGTTTATTTGCAAATTTGTTGCCTCCTAGAAAATATATGTTGCAAGAGAGGACTGGTTATGGTGTAATAATCCCAGAATCTGATTTCAATAAGTAGCAAAGGAAAAGAGAAGATCTCCCTTCTACATCAATGAAGGTGGAGAGGCAAAAGGAGGTTGAAGAAATTATAGATGTACCACAGGACCAGCCAGGTGAAGACATCCTTGATTTTTCACCTCCCACCAAGAAACAAAGGATAGAAGATAGGCCTCATGATTCAGAGGAAGAATACTCTCCTTCATAGTCACCCTTGAATATTAGAGATGACTAGGAGATCATAGAGCAGGTTCAACAGATGGGATCTGAAGGTCAAATATTCATGACTGAAGATGAGATAAATGAGGGAATTATAGAGCAACCAAAGGAGCTTGAGTTAGGCTTAACAACAAGACAAATTGCAGGGACATAATTGGACCCTATAATCAAATAGGCATGTGAAGAATTTCTAGCTGATGATGCATTTGTAAGGACCCGGGCCTTTTTACAATTTTTATGGAAAATGAACATGAGTAAATTTGATGAAGCCGATGAGAAGAAGGACAAGGAGAATCCTGATAAGGACCTTAAAACTATTAAAGATGAAATTAGGAAAGAGATGACAGATAGATTTGAAAGGATTACTCCAGAATAGGGGAGAGAATTGGTAAAGAATGCAGGAGTACTTGTCCTCCCTGAATGGGACATATCTGATGCAAAAGTCCTTGATGTAGTTAGAAAACAAACTACACTTGTGTATAAGACCAAGGAAGAGGTAGAACAGGCTATCAAAGGAGTTTCTTTTAGTAATGACCATCAAACTTTGGTCATATGGGCATTAAAGAGAGATGAGAAAAACAAAGGAAAGCAAATAATTAAGGATAGTCTCTCTGGTGGTCTCATAGTCAAGAGAGTTTTGGACACATCAGCAATAGAAGCATCAAGTAAGGTGGTAGCCACAACTCACCTTGTAGAAAAGGTGGTAGAAAGGGAAGCAAAAGAGAAGGAGGAACTCACAAGAAAATTTCAAGAAATGTTGAGGGCGTATGGAGATTTGAAACAAGGATTGTTTGAGAAAAATAAATGATTGCAGATTTGAAGAGGAGCTTGGGGGAGGAAAGCTCAATTCAGGCACCACAATAGTTGCAACTTCCTTCTTCTACTACTATTCCTTCCTCCTCAAGCCCCATTATTGAGTTTTCCATGTCTCCTCTTCCCTTTTCCTTAAGCAGTGAATATATAGAATAGAGAGAACAACAAAAGTCTGAAAAGAAAATAAAGGACGCCATTCAGAACTTTGTTAGGAATGTAAAGCCTAGAGAAGTTTATAAATATGTAGGGTAGTTATCTGACATTTTCCTTTCTTTTAGAAAAGAAGAAGATACTATGGGCAAAATTTTGAATGACTGGGTGCCTAGGGAAAATGTTTTGAAGACATTTCTTAAATCAATTAAAGATCATAGTACTGTGTGCCCCCAATTGGCAATTACTTATAAAATTATCAAATCTCTCCTTGATTTTGAAGTATCTATGGAAGAAATAAAGAGAAAGGCAACTCTTTTAAAAGTAAGATACTTGTAGAATGATTTTCAAATATTCTCGAGTCTTGTTAGAGAAGATGGAATCATAAAAGAAAGGGAAAAATGGTTGGAACAAATTGAGAATGGAGTGTCAGTCAAGATTGATGTTGTTATTAGCACTGAAGACACTCTTCCTTTTGTGCAAACAATTGAAATGATACAAGATGCTAGGGTGCATTTTACTAAGGTAATAATAGAAATTCATCAATTGGTTATTAGCTGGAACAAGATTCTACCCAAGAGGGATGAAATTTTGGCTTTTAATTGGCCTTCTGAGGATACCGTTTCAGCCTGGGAAGCAATGTCCCTTTCAGAGGATAATAAAGAAGAAGAAACATCCTCTGGGGAGGCAATAGAGGGTGTTACCCCAACTCCCTAAAGAAGAAAACATAGATGTAACACCTAGCAGATGTTGAACTGAGCTTGGAAGCTATTGCCAAATTTTGGCGCTCATCTTTATGATCCATCTCAAAGTTTTGTAACAAGAAAGTTTTTATTTTCATTTTTTGTCTTATTTGAGGACTCATTTCTTTTATTTTCTAAGAAGATCCAAAGCTTGTTTGCAATCCTTATTCTATAAAAGGATTACCAGGATCAGTGTAAAAGGACCGAGAACTTGATCAATTTTACTGACAAGTTTCTTGAGTTTGGGATATCGTAGATCATTTTTAGACATTATTTCTATAGAAGAACAATATTTTCTGGTTCAAGTTATTTTCAGAAGGTTGCATTGTAAAGTATTTTGTGAGCATGATATAATATAGCATTTGAATAAAATCTAGGATTTATATCTCTCCTTGAGTATTTCTGTTTGAGTTATGAATTATTCCAATTCATTGCATAAATGATCTCTATGTGTATGTCTATATTTCTCAGCCCTGATCTAGGATTAGATTAAATAAGTTTTGAATGTGACATAAATTCTTTGAATTTTTTCTTAAGGATGCATCAGTAAGTAGTGTGAATCTAGGAACCTTTGATAAAATCCACCACATGGTGATTAGTATTTTCAAAGGGCAAGAAATCTTTCAAAGTTTAGTATATTTGTTCATGTATAACAATTTTGCAATGGAGGTGTAGCCCAATGGATAAGACACTAGCCGATAGTGGAATTCTTCTCATAGAGATTAGTGTATGAAAAGGTTCTTTTGATATTTCCATCTTTAATCATAAAATTGTCAAAATTCTTTGAATTATAGTGATTTGCATAATAAATTACCATCTAGTGATAGTGAAAAATCTATGAATGAATGGTTATCATTTAGGTTTCTATTATCATTCATCTGTTACATTTAAATACAGTCAGTGATTAGTGAGATAAGTATTGTCACCCTCCTTGGTTTTGTAGAGCCAGAAGTGTAGAGGGCAGTCTTGTCCCTACAGTTGGTCCAATCATCTCTAGAGCTAAATATTTGGATCTAACCAATCCTCAAAATTTGTAGATGTATTGGTTGCCTGTTAGAGCATAAAGTCCATTTTGGGAACCAAAAAGTTGGAAAGAGCTGAAGTTGATGCTGCTATTCTAGAGAAGAGAAGAAAGATCTAGTTCTTGAGGGCTTCATCAGCTAATGTTCATGGCCCTTCTACTACTGAACTAGGTATGCCATCTATGAACACTACTATTCAACTTAGCAATGCTACTACTAGTAATCTAATTCCTAATGTATCTACCAAATCATTTATTTATCCTAATAGAGATTCAAATGTTCAAGTGGGTGGGAATGTAGATAAAAAATATAATTCTAGTGGGAACACTAGTTTAGGATTTCAAAGAAGACCTATGCAACTAGAAGGCTATAGGGAAATTAGTTTTGATGGGATACCAGGCTACCCGAATGCTTTTCCAAATGACATAAGAGATAAGGTACCTAAGTTTTTTGGTAATAATGCTATTAGTTGGGAGGAGCATCATAGGCTATTTTTTGATATGCTTAGTGATTATGAGGTAGAGCATGAGGATGTAGTCATGAAATTGTTTGTTCAATCTCTAATGGAGGATGCTAGAGATTGGTTTAAGAGGCTTCCTGATAAATGTATTGATACTTGGGATTCCTTTGAGAGATATTTTAAAGAGAAGTATGGTGATAGGCCTAATGCTAGTTTCATGTTGAATGAATTCAATACCATAAGGAAAAATCAGAATGAGTCTCCAGCTGAATTCAACATGAGATTTCAGAAGGGTATGCATAAGTTGTTCCAAGTTATGCAGTTAGATGACAATGTTTGTCTAACTACATATTTTAATGCATTTTCTAGAAAGATGGGATACTTGTTGAGGGAAAAAGAACCAAGAACTCTTAGGGATGTTTTTAGGATTGTTGTCAATATTGAGAATAATATGAAGATATCAGGAAAATTGGATGGAAAGAGAGATGATCCGAAGTTGTTTAGGGATAGGAAATACTAAAAAGAAAATGATAGGAATGTTTGAACTAGGAGGCAAGAAGAAGATAAATTGGATAAGGTGCTCAATGCATTGAAGGATTTGAAGGCACCTACAAATAGGAACATCAGTGCTCCTACCAATGAAAGGCCTTAGTTCAACAACAATTTCAATAAGTAGAATAGATTGCAGAACTACCCCTACAACACCCAATGGAAGGATGGAAAGCCTATTGTCCCTACTACAAGAGGAAACAATGATAGAGGTGTCCCTAATCCTCTACAAAAAGCCTCAATAAATGTCATGGATGACATACCTTGGTGTGTTGCATGCAAGTCCCCTCATTTTGTAGAGCATTGTGTGGTTGCACATTCTATGGCTGCAAATGAAGATTTTGGCAATGAGGAGATAGATCAAGAAGAAGACCAAGATGATGTTGTATGAAACATGGCTACTTCATATCTAGGATATGAAGATGATTATGATTTTGATGAAGAAATAGATGTAAATGTGAAGAGACACAATCAGGCCCTTTTTCATCAAGAGGTTTTTTTTTATAGTAAAGACATTGATAAAAAGACATGTAACATTAAATCTTCTTCTGAGCCAGTAAATTTAAGAAGACCTTCTAGAGAAGAGATGGATAGGATTACTATTAGAATGATTGCCCAAGTGCAAACTAGAGGCATGGTGGCAAGGAATACAAATGAGAAAGTGGGAGGAATGTTTATAAACAATACCAACTCTAGAGAGCCTAATGAGAACAAATAAAAAGGTGATCACATGGTGAAACTCAAGAATGTAAAAGCTAAGAATTGTGAAGCTAAGAGATTTGGAGTTGAAAAATTTTCTAGTGAGATTGAGAAGCTAGTTGACACAATGGCTAAGAATGAAAAAGTGAGGGTGGCCAATACATCTAATGTATTAGATAAACAAAGAGATACTAAGGCAGTGTAGATTGAGATTCCTTCCTTTGCTCCTGTTGATATGTTATCTGTATTGTCCCAAATTATAGTTAAGTTTCCATTGTTAGAATTGTTGAGGATCCCTCAACACAAAGACAGAGCTATGGCATGGGTAGATAATGTTAATAACAATGATGTTGCATGCAATGTGTCTCAGGATAAAGATTTAAAAGGTATTGCTCCTCAAGGAATTATGTCTCAAATTCCTCCTATATATTTGGATAGTTCTGTCAATGTTAGCCTTGAAAAAAATTATCCATTCTTTTTAGTTGTCCTTGTGAATAAAATGAAACTAAGAAATTGTATGATTGATAGTGTTGCCTCTAATACTGTTATGCCTTTTAAGATCATGGAGAAGTTGGGCCTTAAAGTTGATACAGTTCAAGGTAGATGTTGTGCAATGGATCAGAGGGAGGTACTAGTCATTGGGACTATCAATGCAATGCCATATAGGCTAGCAGCATATTCAGAGAAAGAATTGACAATGAGTGTTTTGGTGGTGGATATATCTCCTCATTATGGGATGTTGCTATCTAGAAGGTGGAGTGCTGCCATGCGTGGAAGTTTACAGTGTGATCTATCCTATGCCACTTACAAGATTGATGATCAGTTTGTCAAGATTGAGTGAGAACCAAGAGTATGCCACATGATTGAGAGAAGTATTGATAATGAGACTACATGCTTTATGGATATTGATATTAATGCTTTTATTGTAGAGATCCTTGTACTTGAGAAGGAACCTATTTTTTCACCTATCTTTGTTGAGGTAAGTGTTAGTTCTATGAAGGGTGATTTTTGGGTAATGTACTTTGACGGTGCAAATTGCAAGGATGGAGCAGAAGTAGGTATTTTACTTATTTCTCCTAATGGAAACACCTACAAGTTTTCTTTCACATTGAATTATTTTTGTACCAACAATATAGTAGAATATGAGGCATTGTTGTTAGGACTAAGGTTGGCACAAAAACATGGTATTAAGTGTTTAAGTGTTGTTGGTGATTCTGAGTTGGTGGTGTCCAAAGTCAGGTCAATATATGCTTCCAAGAACAAAAGTTTGAAATAATATATGAATGTAGTTTGGGATTTGATTGAAAATTTGGATGCCTTCAATATTGAGTGGAAGGATAGGAGTAACAATAAGATGGCTGATTTGTTAGCCAATATAGCAATCAATCCCAATGATATTACTTTTACTGGTATTTCTAAAGTTGAAATTTAGGCTAGGCCTAGTGTACCAGACAATATTGAAAATTGGCAAGTTTTTGATAATGATAATGATATCTTGAAGTTTATGAGTTTTGAAGATCAGTATCATGGTTAGGAATTTGATTGTTCAGCCTTGGTTGAGTCATTAGAAGGAAAGGTGATTGTCTTTGGCAATGAAGTTATTCAACTTATAACTAACAAGGTGCCCAAGGGTCTTGTTGTTTTGGAGACTATCCTTGATAACTAGGATAGAGTTCAAAAGAATATCAAAAGAGAAGATCATGCTAATCTAGAGGAGATAAATCTTGGAACACATGAGGCACCTAAGAAGGTATATATTGGTAGGGACATGTCTCACAATGTAAGAAGATCTCTAATTGAATTATTGAGAAAATTCAGGCATGTTTTTGCTGGTGCTACTTTTCAGAGGGAAATGGATGTTGCATTTTTAGATTTTATTGATGATTTCCTTGTTGTATATCAAGATGATTTAACTTCATATTCCAAGAAGGAAGAAGAGCATTGTATGCATTTAGAGAAAATATTTGTGAGGGCTTTAGAATATGGCATTTCATTAAACCCAAGGAAATGTGCATTTGGTGTCATTGAAGTTAGGTTGCTTGGCCACTTAGTTGGGAAGCAACATGTAAGAGTTGACCTTGAAAGGGTAGTAGCCATTGATAAAATTCAAAGACCAAAAAGTGTTAAAGGGATTCAGTCCTTCTTTGGCCAGGTCAATTTCTTAAGGAGGTTTGTGACAAATTTTGCAGAGGTTACTAAACCTATTTCTAAGATGTTGAAGAAGGGATTTTCTATCAATTGGGAGGGTGAGCCTGATGAGGCTTTCAAAAATATCAAGCAGGCTATCAAAGATGCACTAGTGCTGAAGGCACCTGATTATAATCTCCCAATGCACATATTTTCCTTTGCATCTTTTCATACTATTGTTGTAGTTTTGTTACAAAAGAATAAGGAAGGTTATGAGCAGTCGATTGCTTTTTTCAGTAAATCTTTGCAGGCTGCTGAGTTGAACTATGACATAAATGAGAAATAATCATATGCACTTGTGAAGGTAGTCAAGGCTTTTAGGTGTTATTTTATGGGGGTAGTTGTGATTGCTTTTGTGCCAAGTGCAGCAGTCAAGGATATTTTCTCATAGTAGGAGGTGTCTAGGAGAAGATGTAGATGGATCAATAGGATCTAAGAATTCAACATTGATGTCTAGATTACCAAGTTGGTTAGAGGACAGGGATTGGCAAAACTAATGGCTCAATCCAATCTTGATGCAAATCAGATAAATCATTCTGAAATTGATTATACATGTGATATGGATGATTGTGTTTTGTATAAAGATATTATCTATTACTTGAGAAACATGGGATGTCCAACAAGAATGAATGAGAATCAGAGGAGGACATTAAAATTATAGGCCATCAAGTATGTAATTATGAAATGTAAATTGTATAGAAAGAATTTATATTGCATACTTTTGAAATGTGTGGATGAGGATCAGGCTAACAAGTTGTTAAAAGAAATACATGAGGGAGTTTTTGGTGGGCATTATATGGGTAAAACAGCTACTCATAAAATCTTGAGAGTAGGATTATGGTGGCCCACAATCCTAAAGGATGCAGAATAGTTGGTAAGGAAGTGTGATGCTTGTCAAAGGTTCTCTGGTATGCTTAAGTTTTTAGGTAATATTCCATTAAAATGAGTAGGAGTGCATGCTCCTTTCCAACAATGGGGAATTGATTTCATAGGGGAGATTCCAAACAAGTCAAGTGGAGGACACTCATGGATCTTGGTTGCCACTAATTACTTTAAAAAGTGGGTAGAGGCTATACCTATAAGAAAAGAAACTAGCAGGGTGGTAACTGATTTTATATTGAATAATATTGTTACAAGGTTTGGTTTCCCTGAGAGAATAGTAAGTGATAATGCCATGTGCTTTAGGTCTACTGAATATAAGGACTTTTGCAAAGGTTTAGGAATTTAGATTTCTAATTCTTCACCTTATCATCCATAAGGAAATGGACAGGTAGAATCTACTAATAAGAGCCTGATGAAGATCCTTAGGAGGATTCTTGAAAAGATTAAGAAGGCATGGAATTCAAAGTTTCCATTAGCTCTATGGGCTGATAGGGTGACTATGAAGAAGGCAATTGGTTGTGCACGATTTGACCTAGTATATGGAATACATGCAAGAATGCCTCAGAATAATTTATTGGAAATGTACAAGTTTGTTCAGTTATATGATGATGACATAGATGATGAGATGCAATTAAGGATTGAAGACCTCATTAGGTTGGATGAGACTAGAAGAGAGTCAGTTGCAAGAAATGCCAAATTATAGTTGCAAGTTAAGAATTTGTATGACAAGAAGACTATTGGCAGAAGGTTTGAACTTGGTGATTTGGTGTTAATTTGGAATTTTAGGTTGGAGGATAAAGGAAAACATGGTAAATTTGATCCACTTTGGCTAGGGCCACACCTAACTCATCAGAAATGGGGCCAAGATTCATATATGGTTAAAGAATTGAATGGTGAAGTTTAGGAATTGCCAGTTCATGGATAATTCTTGAAGAAATACTTCAATTGAAGGTATTTTATTTCCATGAACAGTAGTTGGGTTTGTACATTCTATAAATTAGTTGCTTGCCCCTATCTTGTTTTGTCTTGGTTGGTAGGATTTTGGTCCTATTGCTCTCTATTGTCAATTTTTTAGGTAGGTGGTCTACTATAACCAGTGATTCTAGATTCTTGTTGTGCCTACAAGAGCCACACATCCCTAGACAAAGCCACTATTAACACTTGAAAGAATTTCCATGGTTTTTTGTCTTTTTATCTAGTTTATCCCTGCAAAGAATTTCATGGCCCTAGCATGTTTCTTTTGGTCCCTGTAGTCATTCTTGTATCCCTAGCTTTGAAACCCTTGGTAATATTTCAAAATTCTAGCCCTTGTAGTGAAATGCCCTAATTTACCCTAGCCTTTTTCTAATCTTTCATTACCTTTTTGGGCCCCTTAAGTGATCTAAAATGCATGTACACATTTCTTTTCCCCAATGGTCACTTATTTATTTAATTCTCAGGTGGTTAGTCTTTTTGTTCAATGATTTAGTGAATGCATGTTTGTCAGTGGTTCACTTGGTTCTGAGTGGTTATATCTTTTCTCTCGATGATTGGGTGAACATAGTGTTCATATATTCTCCTATTTTTGGTGGCTTATCTCTTAACTACTGGTGACTTGGCATGGTGGTTTCTTTTCTTTAGTCACATGTTCATGTGGTCTATGAGCCTGGCTTTCATTTCCATCAAAATCAATAGGTGGCACATGATCTCATGGGTTGTGTTAGAGCCATGAGACCATGTGACAACCACCTGATCTTTCAGTGTATTTCTTTATGGGTTCATTTCCATGTAGGCTGATTTGGTGGCTCTTCATTGGACCATGGGTGAATGACTAGGTATGTTGTCAGTGGGGCTAAGGATTTCCAAGTTTTACTGGGTCTTGACATTGTTAGAAAGCATCGATAGTTGGCGTGTAATCTGATGGGTTTTTTCTGACATATGCAATCTTAAGACGGCCATTGATCTCTTTTGATGTCAGAGGGTTGTCAAAATAGGGTAGGATTCTTCATCGAATGGTTGTCTCATGATCTAAAAGAATCTTGGAGGTCCATGCAAAGATAAGACAACTATCGATCTTTTTGAGGTGGGCCTAGTAGATTTCCTCTATCTTTTGGTAGTCCTAATAAATGTTTGGTGGTTTTGATATATTACAAGGGTTTCACTCATTCATGAAGAAAAGGTAGAGGAGTTCTAAAAGGTTGGTGATTTAGCGAGTGTGTATTCACATAATCACTAAACTATTTGGTAGATATATAAAGTTCTTTTCAAACTGACGAAAGCCTTCAGTCACCAGTTCGCTTAATAAGGGATCAAGGTTAAATATTTCCCTTTGTTTGCTAAGTCACAGGGCTGAGCTCGGGTTAATTTTTTCATTGCGTGAATAGGAAAATGCTTTGTCATGTTTTCCCTAGAGGTAAACTTGGGGGTAGTAGTTGAATTAAGACATAAAGCCCAGGAAAGGGAGGAATCGAATGGTCATGACTTAAAATTGATCCAGATTTAAATGTGGACTGCCGATTTGTTGCAGGCACCATGATATGACCATTTGATTTCAAACTCAAATTTTTAAAGGGTCTCCTATGACCAAAAGGACTAAAATTCAATGTCAAAGATATTGGAGCTTGTAAGAGGTGATTTTCAAACTATTGCAGTGTGGTCCAGGGTGTTCTATGACCATTTGGAGGGGTTTGTACTATGCTTTTTATGCTTGAGATGGGTTGCAGGTGGCCAAACAGGTTGACATTTTGGGCATTTTTGTGGTTCTCAATACCTTCTTAGTGAAATTATCATGATTGAGGATCACTCCAGGATCTGTCTTCTCCTAGTTGCCTAGGTTTCTTCCCCTGTAATAAATTTATGACCGTTTCTAGTTGGTTGGGTGATTGAAACCCTAACCCTAAGTCATCCCTAGCTTGTTGCATCCTATTTTGGGATTTCAAGATGACTAGTGGTGGTATATATTGAAAAAGGTGATATTTTTTAAAGGTTGTTGTTGATGGTATTATATTGAGCAAGGAGAGCTTAGATTCAGGGTTTTGTTACTCTTTGGATTTTTTTTGTCTTGGTAATGTATTGATCTTGAATATGTTAATGAGAATGCTATTGAGTTCCAATTTTGCATTTGTGTATGTCTTCTTGTTTTGGTGGTGAGCTCATATATGTTAGTGTCACAAAGTGTATTAGCATATGGTAAACAAAGAGTATTGTGAAGTCATCTCTGAGTTCCTAACAAAGTTAGGATTAAAGTCTTTTAGGTGAGTTCGGTAAGTTTACAACCAGATAATAATCTGATGTCCTTGTGTTTGAGGGAGAGGGGTAATAGGCAAAGTACTTATCCTAAATCTAGGAGTGTTTGATTTAAGATCTTCAATTGATATATGTTATTAGGTGACTCTTTTCCCTTGGTTAAGGCACTGGTCCATTCTCTGGAGGTTGTTCATCATTAATCACACACACACATTTAATTGATAAAATCTTTCAAATAGTTAGTAAAGGGTATAAAGATATATTGTTTTGAGACTCCTTTGAAGAAGTGAGTCAAGGGTACACCCACTTGAGCATTAAGGCTCAAAGTGTAGGAGGATCTCATTTTTTATCCTTGTTAATTGGCCCTCTTCCTTGTGGACTTTGGAGTGGTGATAGAGTCAAATTTATATTAAACTTATCTGTCAAAGTATAAATTTACAAGTTGAAGATCAAAGGGAACTACCAACAAGAGAAGAAATGTAACATGAACTCTTGTTTTGAGCCAGTAAATTTAAGAAGATCTTCTAGAGAAGAGATGGATAGGACTACTGTAGAAATGATTTCCCAAGTGCAAACTAGAGGCATGGTGGCAAGGAATACAAATGAGAAAGTTGCAAGAATGTTTATAAAAAGTACCAACTCTAGAGAGCCTAATGAGAACAAATCAAAAGGTGATCACATGGTGAAATTAAAGAATGTAAAAGGTGTTGGTAGTTCCCTTTGATCTTCATACTTTTAGATTTATACTTTGATGGATAACTTTAGTATAACTTTGACTCTATCACCACTACAAAGTCTACAAGGAAGAGGGCCAATTAACAAGGATCAACAATGAGATCCTCCTACACTTTGAGCCTTAATGGTCAGGTGGGTGTACCCTTGACTCACTTCTCCAAAGGAGTCTCAAACAATGTACAAGTATACCCTTACCAATTGATTAAAGATTTTATCATTTGAATGTGTGTGTGATTGATGATGATGGACTGCATCTAGAGAAAGGATCAATGCCTTAACAAGGAAATAGAGTCACCTAATAGCATACATCAACCAAAGACCCTAACTCAAACACACTTGAATTTAGGATAAGTGCTTTGCCTATTATCCCTCTCACTCACATATCAGGACATCAAATTCTTATCAAGCCATGAACTCACTGAGACTACCTGAAAGACTTTAATCCTAACTTTGTTAGGAACTCAAAGATAATCTCAAAATACTCTTTGTTTACCATATGCTAACACACTTTGTGAAATTAACATATATGAGCTCAAGAACAAAACAAAAAGACATAAACCACTATGAGATTGGAATTCAACTATATTCTCATTAAGACTTGTAGAATCAATACATTATCAAACAACAAAATGCCAAAGAAGCAGACCCAAAATCCAGGCTCTCCTTGCTCAGTATAATACCATCAACAAAAACCCTTACAAAATTAAAAATGCTATAATATATATCCCTAGTCACCTTGGAATCATGAAAGAGGATGCATCATGCTACAAATGACTATGGTTAGGGTTTCAACCACCCAACCCATTGAAAATAGTCAAAAATTTAAAAATAGGGGAAGAAACCCAGGCAAGCAGAAGGAAACAAATCCCAGAGTGATCCCCAATCATGATAATTTCACTGAGAAGGTACTGAGAACCACAAAAATGCCCAAATGCCAACCTATTCAGCCACCTGTAGCACACCTCAAGCATAAAAAACATAGTACAGACCCCTACAGATGATCATGGAACACCCTTGACCACACTGCAATAGCAAGCACCACCAAACAAATCAATTCTGGCTATGAAAGAATTAAATTTTGGTCCTTTCTGTCACTAAGAAACCCTCCACAAATTTGAATTTGAATTTCAACAGTCATTTCCAACCACTAGCAGTGAATCAGTGATCAATATTTAAATTTGAGCTATCTTTAAGTCGTGACTATCAGATCCCTGTATTTCGTGGGCTTAAGTCTTAACTCAACTACTACCCTCAGGTTTACTCCTAGCGACTACATGACAAGGATTTTTCTTATTCACAAGTTGAAAAACTTAACCCACCTTTAACTACATGGCTTAGTGAACAAAGGAAACCTAACTCATCTCATCTATATCTAGCAAATTGGTGACCGAAGGCTTTCATCATTTTGCGTAGAACTTTATCTATCTTCCAAATAGTTTAGCGATTATGCGAATACACACTCACTGAATCACCGACCTTTTTAGAATACTACCATCTCATTTTGCAAATGAGTGAAAAGCATTGAAAATTGTCAGCTACTAAACACATTTATCAGGACCGCTAGACCCTTTGACCCCACTTGGGCCTGCCTTATGCCATGTGTCACCACCTCATTCACTGCTCATGCTTAGTCATCTCTGACATAGGACCCACATGCCTAAGCCTTTGAAAATGGATGGTAGGTGTAAGATCTCATGGCCTTGACACAACCCATGAGAACTTACACCAACCATAGATTTTGTCCCCATCACTGATCCTTCTGACAATGACCCCACCTTGCTGATTCCTCTCGTCGACCAATAAGATTTGAACAACTATGCACCACCTGGAAAATGGTCCCACTACATTTTCATCCTTTCCTCCAATGAAAATTATTCACATCAACTCCAAATGTCAAAGGACCGACCTACCTCAGTCGTCTGAGGAAAAGTAAAATTGACGATTGTCTGAAGATCTCATGTGTCTGACACATTCCTTAAGAACTTACACCCGTCATAGATTTTTTACAGATGTCAAGATCCTCTGACAAGCTAGAAACTTAGGTTCCACTAAAAAGCACCAATTCATTACATTGTGGACCAATGAGAGACCACTACATGAGCCTACCTGGCAGTGGACTCACCTACATTGAAAGGTTACGTCATGGAAATGAATCAATGGTCGTCACAAAAGTGCAAGCCTCTGACAAAACCTTTGCACTTTTACGATAACCATTGGATCAAGATGGTGTCAAAGCCGGGCCCAGGGAAATATAGAGCTAAGGACTTTAGGAAATATTTAATTCGCTAGCCACTTAGACTTAGGAAATATTAAATGCAAGGGACCTAGGAAAATTAAAGACCGCCGGGTGATTTAAACCTAGGAAAAATTAAAGGACACGACCCCGCAAGGAGATAAAATAATAAGGCACATGCATTAAAAGTTTTTTAAGTGGCCCAGAAAAGTAACATAAAATTAGAACAAGGCCAGGGCATTTTTAGGGCTTTTCTCATACAACGGCTACTTTTTCAAAAAATTGAACTAAGGGTTTATGCCAGAGCCATGAAAATTTTTGCACATGCTAACAGTGACTTTGTCTAGGGATGTATGCCTCTTGTAGGAATAGCAAGGACTTAGAATCACTAGTTAAAGCAGACCATCCCACTAGAAAAGATTGACAATAAAGAGCAACAGGACCAAAAACTTACAAACTAGGACAAAACAAGATAGGGGAAAGCAACTTATTTATAGAATTTACAACATATACAGACCTAACTACTGTTCATGGAAAATAGAATACTTTGAAAGAATTATTTCTTCAAGAATTTTCCATGAATTGGCAATTCCTGAACTTCACCATTTAATTCCTTGACAATGTATGAATCTTGGCCCCATTTCTCCTGAATTGAATATGGCCCTAGCCAAATAGGAAAAAATTTACCATGTTTTCCTTTATCCTCCATTCTGGCATTCCAAATTAACACCAAATTACTAGGCTCAAACTTCCTATCAACAACCTTCTTGTCATACAAATTCTTAACCTGTAACTACAATTTAGCATTTCTTGCAACTGATTCTCTTCTAGTCTCATCCAACCTAATGAGGTCCTCAATTCTCAATTGCATCTCTTCATCTATGTCATCATCATATAGTTGTACAAATTTGTACATTTCCAATAAATTATTCTGAGACATCCTTGAATGTATTCCATATACTAGGTCAAATGGTGCACAACCAATTGCCCTCTTCATAGTTATCCTATCAACCCATACAGCTAATGGTAGCTTTGAATTCCATGCCCTTTTATTCTTTTCAAGAATCCTCCTTAGGATTTTAATCAAACTCTTATTAGTAGATTATGCCTGACCATTTCCTTATGGATGATAAGGTGAGGAATAAGAAATCTGAATTCCTAAACCTTTGCAAAAGTCCTTATATTTAGTAGACCTAAAGCACATTTCATTATCACTTACTATTCTCTCAGGGCAACCAAACCTTGTAACAATATTATTCAATATAAAATCAGTTACCACCCTGCTAGTTTCTTTTCTTATAGGTATAGCCTCTACCTACTTTGCAAAGTAATCAGTGGCAACCAAGATCCATGAGTGTCCTCCACTTGACTTGTTTGGCATCTCCCCTATGAAATCAATTCCCCATTGTTGGAAAGGAGAATGTACTTCTATTGGCTTTAAGGGAACATTACCTAAAAATTTTAGCTTACCAAAGAACCTTTGACAAGCATCAAACCTACTTACCAAATGTTCTACATCCTTGAAGATTGTGGCCCACCAGAATCCTGCTCCCAAGATTTTATGAGTAGTTGTTTTACCCATATAATGCCCACCACAAACTCCATCATGCATTTCCATTAAAAACTTCTTATCTTGATTCTCATCCACACATTTCAAAAGTATGTAATCTAAATTCTTTCTATACAATCTGCATTTCACAATTACATACTTGATGGCTTGTAATTTCAATGTCCTCTTCTTATTGTCATCTATGTCTGCTGGACATCTCATATTTCTTAGATAATAGATAATATCTTGATATGAAACACAATCATCCATATCACATGTATAATCAATTTTAGAATGATTTACCTGATTTGCATCAAGATTGGATTGAGCCATCAGCTTTGCCAATCCTTGTCCTCTAACCAATTTAGTAATCTGGACATCAACATTGAATTCTTGGATCCTATTGATCCATCTGCATCTTCTCCCAGACACCTCCTCCTGTGAGAAAATATCATTCACTGCTACACTTGGCACAAAAGAAATCACAACTGCCCCCATCAAGTAATACCTAAAAGCCTTGACTACCCTCACAAGTGCATATGCCTATTTTTCATTTATGTCATACTTCAATTCAGCAGCCTACAAAGATTTACTGAAAAATGCAATAAGCACTGGTGAAAAGATGTGAAAAACTGTAGCAATAGTGTGAAAAGATACAAAGGAGAAGATAAGCACTGGTGCATCTTTGATAGCTTTCTTGATATTCTTGAAAGCCTCATCAGGCTCACCCTCCTAATTAATTGCAAATCCCTTCTTTAACATCTTAGAAATTGGTCTATTAACCTCTGCAAAATTTGTTACAAATCTTCTCAAGAAATTTACGTGACCAAAGAAGGACTGAATCCCTTTAATATTCTTTGGCCTTTGAATCTTGTCAATAGCTGCTACCCTCTCACGGTCAATTCTAACTCCTTGTTTCCCCACTAAGTGGCCAAGTAACTTACTTTCAGTGACACCAAATGCACATTTCCTTGGATTTAATGAAATGCCATATTCCAAAGCCCTCACAAATATTTTCTCTAAATGATTACAATGATCTTCTTCTTTCTTGGAATAGGCAGTTAAATCATCTTGATAGACAACAAGGAAATCATCAATAAAATTTGAAAAGGCAACATCCATTGCCCTCTGAAAAGTAGCACTAGCATTTTTGAGACCAAAAGGCATTCTCACATAAATATATGTCCCCCAAGGTGTAGTGAAAGCTATCTTGACTTGTTCTGATTCTTTTACAATTACCTGATTGTAACCAAAGAAACCATCCATTATAGACATCAATTTTGATCCAGTTACTCTCTGCAACATAGCTTCCATACTGGGCAGACAATAATTATCCTTTAATGAGCTGATGTTCAAATTCCTAAATTCCACACAAAGCCTGATGTCACCATTCTTCTTTCTCATAGGAACAAGGTTTGACACACAATAAAAATGCCTTATAGGCTTGATAATGTTAGCATCTCTTAACTTCATCAACTTTTCTTGCATCTTAGGTGCCAAAGTGGGATTTATAGGCCTTTGTTTTTGCCGAAAAGGTTTAGGATCTTCCTTCATTGGAATAATATGTTGAAACAAGTCTTCTCTATAAACCTTTAGGTCATCATATGACCATGCAAAAACATGCCTAAATTTTCTCAATAATTCAATCAAAGATTTTCTCTCATTGCCAAAGACAATCTGCGTTCCTTCTACTGACTCAACCAAGGCTGAACAATCAAATTCATGACCATGATACTAATCTTCATAACTCATAAACTTCAAGATATCATTATCATCATCAAAAACTTGCCAATTTTCAATATTGTCTGGTACACTAGGCCTAGCCTGAATTTCAACTTTAGAGATACCATAAAATGTAATTTTACTGGGATTGATTGCTATATTGGCTAACAAGTCATCCATCTTATTGTTACTCCTATCCTTCCATTCAATATTGAAGGCATCAAAATTTTCAATCAAATCCCAAACTGCATTCCTATATTGTTTCAACCTTTTGTTCTTGGAAGCATATACTGACCTGACTTGGGACACCACCAACTCAAAATCACCAACAACACTTATGCATTTAATTCTATGCTTTTGTCCCAACCTCAGTCCTAACAACAATGCCTCATACTTTTCTATATTGTTGGTACAAAAGAAATTCAATGTGAAAGAAAATTTATAGGTGTTTCAATTAGCTGAAATAAGTAAAATACCTACTCCTGCTCCATCTTTGCAATTTGCACCATCAAAGTACATTACCCACAAATCACCCTTCACTGAATTAACACTTACCTTAACAAAGATAGGTGAAAAAATAGGTTCCTTCTCAAGTACAGGGATCTCTACCCTAAAAGCATTAATGTCAGTATCCACAAAGCATGTAGTCTCATTATCAATACTTCTCTCAATCATGTGGTATACTCTTGGCTCTCGATCAATCTTGACAAACTGATCATCAATCTTGAAAGTGGCATAGGATAGATCACACTGTAAACTTCCACCCATGGCAGCACTTGACCTTCTAGATAATAGCATCCCATAATAAGGAGGGATGTCCACCACCAAAACACTCATTGTTAACTATTTCTCTAGAAATTCTACCAGCCTATATGGTATTGCATTGATAGTCCCAATAACTGGTACCTCCCTCTAATCCATTGCACAACATCTGCCTTGAACTGTATCAACTTTAAGCCCCAACTTCTCCATAATCTTAAAAGGCATAATAGTATTAGAGGCACCACTATCAATCATACAATTTCTTAATTTCATTCCATTCACAAGGACACTGAAAAAGAATGGATCAATGTTTTCAAGGCTAGCATTGATAGACCTATCCAAATATATAGGAGGAATTTGACATACAATTCCCTAAGCAACAACACCTTTCAAAGCTTTATCCTGAGATCCATTTCATGCAACATTATTGTTATGAACATTATCTACCCATGAAATTGCTTTGTCTTTGTGTTCAAGGATCCTCAAAAATTCTGACAATGGAACCTTAACTATAATTTGGGACAAGATAGAAAACATATCAACATGAGTAGAGGAAGGAATCTCAATCTGCACTACCTTAGTATCCTTTTTCTTATCTAATACATTAGGTGTATTGGCCACCCTCATTTTTTTAATCTTAGACATTGTGTTAACTAGATTCTCAATATCACTAGAAAATATTTCAGCTCCAACTCCCTTAGGCTCACAATTCTTACCTTTTACATTCTTGAATTTCACCATTTGATCACCTTTTGATTTGTTCTCATTAGGCTCTCCAAAGTTGGTACTCTTTATAAACATTCTTGTAGCTTTCTCATTTGTATTACTTGCAACCATGCCTCTGGTTTGCACTTGGGGAATCTTATTTGTAGTAATCATATCCATCTCTTCTCTAAAAGGTCTTCTTAAATTTACTGGCTCAAAAGAAGAGTTCATGTTACATGTCTTCTTATCAGTATCTTCACTATCAGAAAAAACCTCTTGATGAAAAAGGGCTTGATTGTGTCTCTTCACATTTACATCTGCTTCTTTATCAAAATTAGAATCATCTTCATATCCTAGATATGAAGAAGCCATGTTGCATCCAATATCATCTTGATCTTCTTCTTGATCTATCTCTTCATTTCCACAATCTTGATTTACAGCCATAGAATGTGCAACCACACAATGCTCTGCAAAATGAGGGGATTGGGATGCAACACACCAAGGTATGTCCTCCATGACATTTGTTGAAACTTTTTGTAGAGGGTCAGGGACATCTCTGTCATTGTTTCCTCTTGCAACAGGGACAACAAGCTTGGCATCCTTCCATTGGGTGTTGTAAGGGTAGTTTTACAATCTATTCTACTTATTGAAATTGTTGTTGAACTAAGGCCTTTCATTGGTAGGAGAATTGATGTTCCTATTTGTAGGTACCTTCAAATCCTTCAATGCATTGAGCACCTTATCAAATTTATCTTCTTCCTATCTCCTAGTTCCAACATTCCTATCATTTTTTTTTTAATTTCTTGTCCCCAAACAACTTAGGGTCATCTCTCTTCCCACCCAACTTTCCTAATATCTTCATATTGTTCTCAATATTGACATCAATCCTAAAAGTATCTCTAAGAGTTCCTGGTTCTTTTTCCCTCATCAAGTATCCCATCTTTCCATCAAATGCATTGAAGTATGTGGTTAGACAGACATTGTCATCTAACCACATAACTTGGAACAACTTATGCATACCCTTCTAAAATCTCATATTGAATTCAGTTACAGACTCATTCTAATTTTTCCTTATGGTATTGAATTCATTCAACATGAAACTAGCATTAGGCCTATCACCATAATGCTCTTTAAATCATCTCTCAAAAGAATCCCAAGTATCAATACATTTATTAGGAAGTCTCTTAAACCAATCTCTAGCGTCCTCTATTAGAGATTGAACAAACAATTTCATGACTACATCCTCATGCTCAACCTCATAATCATTAAGCATATGAAAAAATAACCTAAGATGCTCCTCATAACTAATAGCATTATTACCAGAAAACTTAGGTACCTTATCTCTTATATCATTTGGAAAATCATTTGGGTAGCCTAGTATCCCATCAAAACTAATTTGCCTATAGCCTTCTAGTTGCATAGGTCTTTTTTGAAATCCTAAATTAGTGTTCCCACTAGAATTATTATTTTTATCTACATTCCCACCCACTTGTACATTTGACTATCTATTAGGATCAACAAATGATTTGGTAGATACATTTGGAATTAGATTACTAGTAGTAGCATTGCTAAGTGGAACAGTAGTGTTCATAGATGGCATACCTAGTTCAGTAGCAGAAAGGCCATGAACATTAGCTGATGAAGCCCTAAAGAGTTGATCTTTCTTCTCTTCTCTAGAATAGTAGCATCAACTTCATCTCTTTCCAACTCTTGAGCAAGAGCTTCATCCTCTTTTCTTTTTCTTTCTATCTCTATCTCCCTATTTGATTTAGGTGGTGGGATCCCTGGTGTTGTCACCGGTTTGCTTGCTTAGACACCCACCATCTTCTGCTTTCCTTTTTCACTAATAACTACAGTAGGCTTAGTGACCTCATGTCCATTCCTACCCTTAGGCAATGGAGCATAAATTTGTACCTATCTAATCACTGGGCCTTCCTCATCAAACTCATGGTCTTGAAACAATTTTTCCTACTCACTTCTTAGAGCTTCAAGATCACCAAAAACATCATGTTGCAACACCCTAGGAGCAGAAGCAAGCATCTTGTTTCTCTCCTTCATCTCATTAATCTTTCTAAGGAGGGACTATCTTTCTATTAGAGAATTCACCTTTTTAGATTCTCTCTCCTCTTGTAACCTCTTATGTATGGCATCCTTCTCTACCAACTACAACCTAAGTGCATTTAGGTCATGTGGATCTATCATGTTGTCTTCAGAGCTTGATGACACTTCCACATCAGTAGGATGCTGATATGCGAAATGCACTTTCCTTGGTCTCATGGGTTCTCTTTTGAAATTATCCTCATCAAGATCTAAATCAATCTCCAAACCCATCTCTCTTGCTTATTCATACTGACCTACAGGAAATGAACCCTTGTCTTGAAATACAGCCTCTAGGGTATCATAAAATCTATCTTTAGAGTGACCACCATCTAATCTAGAAACTCTATCTTGTAAACCTTCCTCACTTGAGGAAACATGTGGTGCTCTACCTCTGGTATTTCTTTGTTCTCTTATGGGAGCACTAGTAGACTCACCATTTCTTCTAATCCAACTCTTCTTCTCTTGTCTAGGCAATTGCTCCAGAGTGACCTCTAGATTTTTTCTGACAAAGGACATAGTATTCCTTCTTTTTTCCATCCTTTTGTAGTATGACATTGGTTCTAAGCTTTTGAGTCACCACCCACCAAAGTGAGAAATCCTTTACTGAATACAAATAGGAAAAGAAGAGTGCACTTTTCAAATTTTTATCTCCAGACTCTCCCCAGTGGAGTCACCATTTTGTTGGTACTCAGATGGGTAAATCAATCTAGTGAATAGGATTTTAACTTTACAATGTAACCACAACTAGAGATGCTAAAAAATATATTTCTTCATTGTTGTTCTCCCCAGTAGAGTCACCATTTTTTTGGTAGTTCCCTTTGATCTTCAAACTTGTAGATTTATACTTTGATGGATAACTTTAATATAACTTTGACTCTATCACCACTCCAAAGTCTACAAGGAAGAGCACCAATTAACAAGGATCAATAATGAGATCCTCCTACACTTTGAGCCTTAATGCTTAGGTAGGTGTACCCTTGACTCACTTCTCCAAAGGAGTCTCAAACAATATACAACTATACCCTTACCAATTGATTAAAGATTTTATCATTTGAATGTGTGTGTGATTGATGATGATGGATTGCATCTAGAGAAAGGATCAGTGCCTTAACTAGGGCATAGATTCACCTAATAGCATATATCAACCAAAGACCCTAACTCAAACACACTTGAATTCAAGATAAGTGCTTTGTGTATTTTCCCTCTCACTCACATATCATGGCATCAAATTCTTATCAAGCCATGAACTCACCGAGACTACCTAAAAGACTTTAATCCTAACTTTGTTAGGAACTCAAAGATAATCTCAAAATACTCTTTGTTTACCATATGCTAACCCACTTTGTGAAATTAACATATATGAGCTCAAGAACAAAACAAAAAGACATACACCACTATGAGATTGGAATTCAACTATATTCTCATTAAGACTTGTAGAATCAATACATTATCAAACAACAAATTGCCAAAGAAGAAGACCCAAAATCTAGTCTGTCCTTGCTCAGTATAATACCACCAACAACAACCCTTACAAAATAAAAAATGCTACAATATATACCCCTAGTCACCATGGAATCCTCAAAGAGGATGCATCAAGCTACAAATGACTAGGGTTAGGGTTTCAACCACCCAACCCACTAAAAATAGTCAAAAATTTAAAAACAAGGGAAGAAACCCAGACAACTAGGAGGAAACAAATCCCGTAGTGAGCCTCAATCATGATAATTTCACTGAGAAGGTACTGAGAACCACAAAAATGCCCAAATGCCAACCTATTCAGCTACCTGTAGCATGCCTCAAGAAAAAAAAACATAGTACAGACCCCTGCAGATGATCATGGAACACCCTGGACCATATTGCAATAGCAAGTGCCACCAAACAAATCAAATTTAGTTGTGAAACCATTCAATTCTGGTCCTTTCTGTCATTGAGAAACCCTCTGCAAATTTGAATTTGAATTTCAACGATCATTTCCAAGTGCCAGCAATGAATTGGCGATCAATATTTAAATCTGAGCTATCTTTAAGTCCTGACCATCAGATCCCTATATTTTGCAACCTTAAGTCTTAACTCAACTGCTACCGTCGGGTTTACTCCTAGCAACTACATGACAAGGCTTTTTCTTATTCACGGGATGAAAAACTTAACCCACCTTGAACTCCATGACTTAGAAAATAAAGGAAACCTAACTCATCTCAGCTACATCTAATGAACTAGCGACGTAAGGCTTTCATTAATTCATGAAGAATGTTATCTATCTGCCAAATAGTTTAGTGATTACGTGAATACACACTCCCTAAATTGATAGCCTTTTTAGAATACCGCCATCTCATTTCATGAATGAGCAAAAAGCATTGAAAATTGTCAGCTGCTAAACACATTTATCAGGATCGCTAGACCCTTTGACCCCACCTGGGCCTGCCTTATGCCACATGTCACCACCTCATTCGCTGCTCATGCTCTATCATCTCTAACACAGGACCCACCCACCTAAGCCTTTGAAAATGGATGGCAGGCATAAGATCTCATGGCCCTAACACAACCCATGAGAACTTACGCCAACCATAGATTTTGTCCCCATCACTGATCCTTCTAACAATGAGCCCACCTTGCTGATTCCTCGCGTCGACCAATAAGATTTGAACAACTATGCACTACTTGGCAAATGATCCCACTGTATTGTCATCCTTTCCTCTAATGAAAATCATTCATGTCAGATCCAAATGTCAGAGGACCCACCTATGTTAGTAATTTGAGGAAAAGTAAAATCGATGGTTGTCTAAAGATCTCATGCATTTGACAGATTCCTTAAGTACTTACACCTGTTGTAGATTTTATATAGATGTCAAGACCCTCTGACAAGCTAGAAACTTGGGTCCCACTAACAAGAACCAATTAATTACCTCATGGACCAATGAGAGACCACCCCATGAGCCTACCTGGTAGTGGACCCACCTACATTAAAAGGGTAAGTCATGGAAATCAATCAACAGTCATCGCAAAAGCGCAAGCCTCTGACAAAACCTTTGCATTTTTATGACAACTATTGGATCAAGATGGTGTCAGAACTGGGCCTAGGGAAATATAGAGCTAAGGAGTTTAGGAAATATTTAATTTGCAAACCACTTAGACTCAGGATATATTAAACACAAGGGGCCTAGGAAAATTAAAGACCGTTGGGTGATTTAAACCTAGCAAAAATTAAAGGACACAACCTTGTGAGGAGATAAAATAATAAGGCACATGCGTTAAAAGGGTTTTAAGTGGCCTAGAAAAGTAACATCAAATTAGAACAAGGCTAAGGAATTTTTAGGGCTTTTCTCATACAATGGCTAGTTTTTCAAAAATTTGAACTAAGGGTTTATGCCAAAGACCTGGAAACAACTATAGAGACTAGAAGAAAAGGGCCAAAGCCATGAAAATTTTTGCACATGCTAAAAGAAGGTAAGAATTGTGAGCCTAAGGGAGTTGTACTTGAAATATTTTCTAGTGAGATTGAGAAGCCAATTAACACAATGGCTAAGAATGAAAAAATGAGGGTGGCCAATAAACCTAATGTATTAGATAAGCAAAAGGATACTAAGGCTATGCAGATTGAGATTCCTCATTCTACTCCAACTGATATATTATCTGTATTGTCCCAAATTATAGTTAAGGTTCCACTGTCAGAATTGTTAAGGATACCTGAACATAAAGAGAGAGCTATTGCATGGGTAGATAATGTTCATAACAATGATGTTGCATGCAATGGATCTTAGGATCAAGCTTTGAAAGGTGTTGCTACTCATGAAATTGTATCTCAAATTCCTCTTATATATTTGGATAGTTCTGTCAATGCTAGCCTTGAAAACATTGATCCATTCTTTTTAAGTGTCCTTGTGGATGGAATGAAATTAAGAAATTGTATGATTGATAGTGGTGCCTCTAATACTTTTATGCCTTTTAAGATTATGGAAAAATTGGGCCTTAAAGTTGATAGAGTTCAAGGTAGATGTTGTACAATGGATCAGAGGGATGTACCAGTCATTGGAACTATCAATGCAATGCCATATAGGCTAGCAACATATCCAAAGAGAGAGTTAACAATGAGTATTTTGGTGGTGGACATCCCTCCTCATTATGGGATGCTACTATCTATAAGATGGAGTGCTGCCATGGGTGGAAGTTTACAGTGTGATTTCTCCTATGCCACTTTTAATATTGATGATTAGCTTGTCAAGATTGAGTGAGAACCAAGATTATGCCACATGATTGAGAGAAGTATTGATAATGAAACTACATGTTTTGTGGATACTGATATTAATGCTTTTAGGGTAGAGATCCCTGTACTTAAGGAGGAACCTATTTTGTCACCTATCTTTGTTGAGGTAAGTGTTAATTTTGTGAAGGGTGATTTGTGGGTAATGTACTTTGATGGTGCAAATTGCAATGATGGAGCAAGAGCAGGAATTTTACTTATTTCTCCTAATTGAAACACCTACAAATTTTCCTTCACATTGAATTTCTTTTGTACCAACAATATAGTAGAATATGAGGCATTGTTGTTAGGACTAAGGTTGGCACAAAAGAATGGTATTAAGTGCTTAAGTTTTTTTGGTGATTCTAAGTTGGTGGTGTCCCAACTCAGGTCAGTATATACTTCGAAGAACAAAAGGTTAAAACAAGATAGGAATGCAGTTTGGGATTTGATTGAACATTTTGATGCCTTCAATATTGAATGGAAGGATAGGAGTAACAATAATATGGCTGATTTTTTATCAAATATAAGAATCAATCCCAATGATATTACATTTACTGGTATTTCTAACATTGAAATTAACGCTAGGCCTAGTATACCAAATAATATTGAAAATTGGCAAGTTTTTGATGATGATAATGATATCTTGAAGTTTATGAGTTGTGAAGATCAGTATCATGGTCAAGAATTTGATTGTTTATCTTTGGTTGAGTTGGTAGAGGGGAAGTAGGTTGTCTTTGGCAATGAGGTCATTCAACTTAGAACTAACAAGGTGCCCAAGGGGTTTGTTGTTTTGGAGACTGTCTTTGATAACTAGGATAGAGTTCAAAAGAACACCAAAAGAGAAGTTCATGTTGATCTAGAGGAGATAAATCTTGGAACACATGAGGCACCTAAGAAGGTATATATATTGCTAGGGACATGTCTCACAATGTGAGAAAATCTTTGATTTAATTATTGAGAAAATTTAGGCATGTATTTGCATGGTCATATGATGACCAAAAGGTTTATAGAGAAGATTTGTTTCAACATATTATTCCATTGAAAGAAGATGCTAAACCTTTTTGAAAAAAAACAAAGGCCTAAACATCCCACTTTGGCACCTAAGATGCAGGAAGAATTGATGAAGTTAAGAGATGCTGGCATTATCAAGCCTATTAGGCATTCTTCTTGGGTGTCAAATCTTGTCCCTGTTAGAAAGAAGAATGGTGACATCAGGCTTTGTGTGGACTTTAGGAATTTGAACATCAGGTCATTAAAGAATAACTATTGTCTACCCAATATGGAAGCTATGCTCCAAAGAGTGATCGGATAAGAATTGATGTCTATGATGGATGGTTTCTCTAGTTATAATCAGGTAATTGTCAAAGAATCAAAACAATTCAAGACAACTTTCACAAAACCTTGGGGGACATATTTTTATGTGAGAATGCCTTTTGGTCTCACAAATGTTGGTGCTACTTTTCAGAGGGTAATGGATGTTGCCATTTTAGATTTCATAAATGATTTCCTTGTCATCTATTAAGATGATTTAACTACCTATTCCAAGAAGGAAGAAGACCATTGTACTCATTTGGAAAAAAATATTTATGAGGGCTTTGGAATATGGTATTTCATTAAACCCAAGGAAATTTTCATTTAGTGTCACTGAAGTTAAGTTTCTTGGCCACTTAGTTGGGAAGATAGGAGTGAGAATTGATCTTGAAAGGGTGGCAACTATTGATAAAATTCATAGACCAAAGAATGTTAAAGGGATTCAGTCCTTCTTCAGCTAGTTCAATTTCTTATGGAGGTTTTGTTAGAAATAGGAAATACTGAGAGGGGGGGTGAATGAGTATTTCAAAAAAATTTATTTTTCCCACTTATGGATATAATAGATTACTTTAGTGCATACAAAGATTATCAAGCTGATTAACAAACATAGCAGTAAATAGAAAGAACTCATAACACATGATATGTTCTCGAGGAAACCCTAGCCAAGGGAAAACCCCAGTGGGGATGGTACCCACAAAGATCACTAATCAAAAGTATCTTGTTAGCAATATTGGACCTTTTTAGGAGTCAATTTACAATATATAGTAGATCTGTCCTGGTTAAAGGACTTTAGGCCTTATTAGAAGCCTTAACCCTGTTAGGAGTTAGATTACAAAACCTGATCACCAGCTGAGCTCACTACCCAAATAGGTAATACAAAATGTTTCTAACTATAGTATGGTACTACTTACAACTTTGCATCAATATCCTTTTCTGCTATCACAATATACAACTATCGCAAGTTATCTTTTCTTTCTTTTTACATATCACATACATACTTTCATTACATTTCAAGTATGCCTAATGTATGAGTTATTAGAGCTAATAAGTTTACATGGTCAGCTTCCAAAATATTTCTCCAAGAGTAAACATCTAGGATGTCATCCCTTCATAATGTTAAGTCATTATTTTGACAAGCAAAAATAATCCCTTAACTCTTTCGCTAATACTGTCTCCAAAACTGTTCTGTCTGGCAAAACTATCTTCGAAAAACTTTGAATAACTTTGTTCGTACTAATCTAAACTTTATGCACACTGAGGTGGGGTATCCTCATACTTTGTAGAAGCTTTAGTTAACTATGCAAAAAAAATTATTGCTCCAGTGGATGTCGCCAACTAAATTTTCATTAGGTGCTCTGTCAAGATCACTGTATCCATACTTAGACAATTTCTTCCTTCAACTTGCCATACTTGCATTCCAGATTCTACGCTCTCAATAGAGATCATATGTTGCCATAATGACAACATCTATGCATCCACATTAGCAAAATTTCCAACAATCTCCCCCTTTGTCATTGGTTGCAACATATGGGAAAATTGGCTAAGTGTGCAAACAAAACTTCAAAGTATTTACATAAAATTTGTGGCCAAATGTTATACAACACATATAAAATATTGTACTCCATATAATAGCTCCCCCTATGAGTATCCTTCCTCAACATATATTTAATTTTCTCCTAACTCTCCCCCTTTGACAATAATGACAAAGATAGGGTGTACAAAAATTTCAAAAAAAAACTTTATACCTTGTTATCAACTATTGCAAAGCTGGTAGGCTTGCAACACAGTCACCAAAATCTAACTTCCATGATTCAAAATCTTTCACCCATATCTTCCTGATGGATTTAGCAACATTGAGTAGAGTACTCAATCAGTATGCTGCTGTCTGACAAACTTGCAGGGAATTGAAGCTAAACTACTAAAAATATGTCTTTGTTGAAAGACACTGCTCAATTTGGTCTTCAACAACTGAGGTCTTGATTGAGATATGCTCTCTCAAGATGTTAATCATGAGCATATTTCTATTCTTCTCCTCTGCTAACATTCTAATTTCATCATTTAAATTCCTTATGTTCTTCTCTACAGAACTTATCTTTACATTTGGGCTTGACAAGGTGTTTCTTTCAGCTATAATTGCATCTATCTTCTCTCTGATCTTCTTATCTTCTTCAGCTGTTAGGATTTCTAATTTTGTGCATTGAATATACAAACTCTCTCCAATCTCAAAATGTTTCCTCAAATTCTTTATGCATACATCCAAATTACCAATATCATTTTGAATATTTACACTTTAATTTTGTTGCATTTCTGCTTCAAAGTCTTCCTGAACTTTTATTCTAGCAATATCCTTTAAGTTAGAAAATTCAGAGTCAAAAGATTTTATTACTATTTTGGCTTTCTCAAGTGGATCCAATTCAAATACCTTAGTCCTGATCACACTCTCAAGTTTCTTTGTCAAAACTCTAACTTTCCTTTCAAGGTCCTTCACCTTATTATTCTTTCCAATAATTTTATTAAGAGATGTGATGAACTCAAGCTAATCATCATCTTCAACTTCTTTTCCAAGGTCTTCAAAAATTGAACCAATTTGTCTCTTCTTACTATCAGGTGCACTAGGGGTAGTGACCTCTGTCAAAATTTGTTTACCTTTAACTGTCTATTCTGCTAGAACTGATTCTGATATTGCTAGTGCTTCCACTGCCTCTGTATCCTCTTCTGATTTTGTAATCTTCTCTTGCTCTTCTAAAGCCAAATTTTTAACAATGTTTCCTAGATCATGAAATACTGCATCATCTGACTCTAGTGTCACTTTGGTTCCTTCAATGTCCATTGATTCTTTGCCAATATTGATATGTGAAGAAGATGGGACTTCCTCAATACCAACTTCCTCTGCATGTGGTTCCTCTGATTGCTTCTGCTAAGGGTCTGATTCAACATGATTTCCTGCAACTATATCTACAAGAACTTGCATTACTGCTTGCTTTGTCTCTTTCTGTACTTCCTCCTTTTTGCCTCCCATTATAAGGATTGTTCTTCTCTTAGTTCTCAATAAAGTTCCAACATACTTCAAGAATCTCTTCAAATGATCTTCATCGTCAACTTCACAGAACTGTTTGATTACATGTTCTCTCATCTTTATGTCCTCTTCTTGTGCTCTCTATTTTCTATTCACAAGTCTGTTATACAAATCTTTTGGGATCTTAGCATGAATAGTGCTAAGTTTCTTATCTATCACAATCATATGTGTAATCATTGCATTTTCAAAATTCAATCTGTCAAATGTTCCATATAGATCATAGAATTTATTCAACTTAGTGAAGTCTCCATGCTTCAATATATCTTCATTAACTCTTTCAATTCTTGGTTTCCAAGTTTTCTTCTTGATTGAAACTACATCATCATCTTTAATTACTGCTACATTTCTAGGTATAGGTGGTACAATCACTTTTTATCTCTTGCCGGGTCCTGTTGCACTCACTTTTACTCTTTTGCTAGGAATAGGAGAAAAAGATTTATCTCCTTCATCTTTTTTAGGTACTTCAACTTTTACCTTTACTGTAATAGGATCAACAGGGTCTGCACTAGATGCCTCAGGTGGAATTACAAGATTTTCACCTTGCTTCAAGGCTTCTGTAGTCTTCTTAGCTATGTCAAACTCATGACTTGACATACCTGATTCTTTCAGTATTTTCTTCATAGTAGATTCAACTCTCTTACTAGATTTCTTCTTTTCTCTCAAACTTATTGCAAAGTTTAAATTCTCTTCATAGGTTCCAAACCTATTTACATGACCATCCAACTCACACTTTAATAGTCTATTCACATATCCTACTATTTCTGCTTCATATATTTCATAGCCAAGAGGGTCTATGAATTTCATTCTAGGCCCAACTGCTTCAATGTAGGTGAAATAAGTGTCTACCATAAAACAAATGTCATCTTTATGCTTTTCAACTAAGGATTGAGGAATCCTTGATTTTTTCTTAACAATATTCTGAAAAGTTTTCAATACAAGCTTCACACTGTCATTGACTTTATAAAAAAGGTGCTTCATGTAGATTGAGTTTATTCTTTCCATTGTGTTCACATTGTCACTCCAATCAACTATGTAAGGAAATCTTCTCAAAATATGGAAAAACATTTAGGCTATCAGAGATGAAAACCTAAATTGTGTGTACTTAGCCTTCTTAATCTTTTCTAAGTTCTCAAATAACTAAATTTTCAAAATTTCACATAGGTCTACTTGTTTCTTCTCAATACACATAAGATAAGCTACATGAACCATTCCTATAGCCATGTCATCTTCCCTTGAACTACCACATAATTTAGTTGTTAGGATCTTGCAAAGGTACCTAACATCATCTTGCTTAATCTTACTTATCGCAATTCCTCTACCATTATAACTAGATCCAGTGTTGTCTAAAACAATCTTTCTCATGTTCTTTTCATTCAGTGGAATCTCTCCAACTTTTGATAATCCAGTAACATCATGAATTAGGTCGGTAGTTATATCAATAACTCTATCCTCCATCCAGAATTTCCCATTGTGGATTCTACTTAAAATGATCTTGGTACATTCCTCATCATTAAATTCATACTTCATGGAATATTTGATAATTTCATTGTTCTCTAGGTGCCCATAAGCTAGTTTAACTAACATGTCTTGATTATACAATTTCTTGTAATCATCACTAAAATCTACATCTCCCAAAGTTTCAAACTTGCAACCTAAATATCCTTTAACATTCTCAATGTGCAATACTTCATCTGGTACAGATGATAGTGCTAGACTGTTATCAATTTCAGCTGGTTCTACTAGTTTTTTCTTAATCTTAAGTCTATTCTTATCCTTAACATTATGAACCATATAAATATCCATCTTATCAACTAACTAAAGATCAAAAAATACCTCAACTTTGCAAATCTAGGGTTTCGGTATGATTGTCGCTGCAAACTGCTTCCAAACTTCTTCAAATCATTCTCAACTTTCTTTTTCTTCTTTCAAATCTCTTTTCAATCACTTTTTAATTGTGAGAAATTTGATTTCAACCTTATAACACTTCACATTAACTCGATTTGACATTGCATTCATTCATTTTGCTGCTAAAACCTCAAAAAGCTGATTTTGCAAACCTGCAACCATAAAACTTTTTGCGACCTCGCAAAACACAATATTTTCTTTTGTGCACTTAACCATAGCATTAATACAACATAATAAGCCTATATCTAACTATGCAAAACTTAACTCATTCAAATTCCTAATCTACACTAATCCTAAGTCCTAAACTATAGAAACTTGCATAATTTAAGTACTTAAAGAAGGGTCAGGTAAAGATTCATCCTTACCATTAGTTACTGTGTGTGTTAAAATTGTACCTGATCTATAGACACAACACTTCAGTAAAACATTAGAGGTTAGCTATAATCAAAATTGTGCAAAATTAAAATCTAATCTAACCAAGCAATTTACTGCCTTCTAATAGGTGCGAGATTGATGTTCTCAGATTGTAATCGAGATCAGTGACCTAGACGACACCTAAATGAAGGATTTGAATGCAAAAGATGGATATGAAATTGAATGCAATTAATTTATATTTTTGATATTTTCTATGCAATAAGAATGATAAACTTGATATGAATCTATGCTAGATGAAATTGATATGCTATGAATGCTATTGAAAATTGATATGCAATGCTAATCTAACATTGATATGCAAAGCTATGAAATTCTATGCTATGATATGAAAAATATGCAATTGAAATTGATCTCACAAAGCTTTGAATTCGCAAGTTGATTATTTGAAGCTCCAATTGTGCAAATTCTCCAAATCTGATATGTTATGATTCCTGTAGAGTAAGTTTGCAATTTGCAAGATGATTGAGAGATCGAGAGATGAATTATGAAGAGCTGAGCATTGTTTTTATAGAAATCCAGGGCTTTGGAGGTGCATGAAAAAAAACCATAAATCACTCAAATAACTCAGGTTGATTTTTGAGTTATTTTTAAATAAAGGATAATTAACTCACAAAAACATGCAAAAGCTAAGCTTTAACTCAAAATAGAGTTTAGCTTTAATTGATAATTGATAGTTGTCTACTTTTATGATTGTGCATGTTTTATTTATGAATTAATTTAATAATAAAGTGATTTATTTCCAACTTAACTGCTTTTAAAAATAAAACAATTGATTTATGGGTTAATCAATTATTTAATCAAACTTTTATTAAAAAGTATATTATTAAATAATGACAACTTGCTTTAATTAATTAAATAAGAATTTAATCAATTATTCATAGGATATTGGATTTATTGTCAAAATTAAATAATACAATTAATAATAGATATAATTAAATTTAATTACACAATTAAGTGGCAAATATTAAATCTAATTAATTAAATATGAAAATATTCAATTAATCAAACTTTAGGATAAATGTGATTTATTGCCAAATAATTATAAAATTAAAGATAATTATGATGATTAGGAATATTACTAGGAATATTCCCTGATGTAGAATTTAAGATAATCAATTATGATTCGATGATGTTTAGATGTGCCTTAGATTAGGACTTTGATGTTGATTTCGTTCGAATTGAAGATGTAGGAGATTAATGAACTTATAGCCCATTTTTGGGGTATTACATTTTGCCCCTCTTTGAATTACTGTGTGAAGCGCAGTGGTTCAAAGATAGTCTGTATTTGATAAAGATATGAAACTGATTCAAAAGATAAACTGATTGAAAGATAGAAACTGATTGAAAGATATTGAGATAGGAGTTGATTGATATTGAATTTGATATGAAGATAATAGGTCCTGAATGACCAAAGATAATGTTCACTATAATAGAAAATGAACCTATGATTGCAAAAAAGTGTCCAAAATGCCTGATTCCAAACCTTAGGATTACAAAGAAGTGAGTGACCCGTTCTAGACTCGATTGTCTTAGCAGAACTAGCAGGTATCACATCCGAACCCTTCAGTTGTTCGAAGAACCTAGGAAAGAACACTATGATCTGATGGTTGCAAAAAATGATACAGTTTACAAGATTAGGAGAATACCAGATTGATATGGATCGATGAATCTGATATGCCCCAAGTGATAATAGATTTGCCCCGAGCGATGAGGACTTTTGATGAATCAGCGACTAGACGTGATTGTTTGTCTTGATTACTGATGAAAGATATTGATAGATAAAAAAAAAAGATATGATTTCAAATTTGATTACAGACTTTGAATGATATGCAATACCATGCCCCCTTCAGGATTAAAATTGAAATCTGACAAGAAAGTCAGCGTTGATAGTTTAGAAGCATGTTAATTGATTTGAGAAGTGTGGTGAAACACATTCAAGAACACATTCTGCATCGTTGGAAGGTCCCAAAAGACCAAGTTTGACTATGTTTGACCATGAGTTGACCATGGTTGACCAAGTTGAAATTTTGATAGTTTGATGTAAGATAATCAGTTAAGTTGAATACTAGATTTCTGTGATGATCGAAGGTTGATTATGCAAGAAATTAATAATATGAATGATCTCAGATTTGAATTTTGATCCTGAAAAAGGATTCTACTTGCTATTTCAATGGAGGAACCTTCGTGTGAGATTCAGCTCTTGTTAGACTTGAAGATGCAATTTGAAGAATCATTTAAGCATTGAAGTTCATTTAGCCATTGTGAGATCATGCAAACTTGCAAAGTGCAAAGAGACGTGCAAAATGAAATGCAACATGCAAAATGAAATGCAACCTAAGACCCAAGACCTAGTCACTGATCATATGTCAATTTGTTATCATCATTGAACTTTTAGGTAACTGGATAAATCAATACAATGCCCACTAGCCATGAAACCATAGACATATGAATATCGATTTGTATGTGCAAGAATCAATACAACACCCACTGGTTATACAACCATGGACATATGACTATTGATTTTATTTTCAAAATGTAGGAGTAGATATAAGCACCAAGGCACAAATGCCAGGATGACCTGAATATCATGTCCATTTTGATATAGCAATTTGTATAAGAATCAAAACATAAACATCATAATGACCTGAATATGCCTTGCATTGCAAACACATCAAACAGTCAAGAGATCATTCTAAATCCAATGTGAATTACCCGTAGTGACCCTTTATCATTCACATCCTTAGGCAAGATTGCATTCCACAGTAGGAGAAAGAACTTACTCAAAAAGACAATAGTTAGATCAAACGTCCTTGAATTTTTTGGGTATCAATGGTCGAGGTACACATGGCCATCCAATTCAAGATAGAGGCTCTTACAATCAGACACCATTTCAATCCAGAATTTCCAAAGTTGTTAGATTTTCACATACAAGCAGAAGACAAAGAAAAGATTATGCCCCCAGTCATCACTCTCTAAATCCTATAAAGGACATCATCGAAGAGCTCGAAGGGACACAATATGCAAAAATCTCAATGTGAATCAGTAAGCATACAAGGAGATAAAAGCATGTAAAAAGAATAGATTGTTTTCAGTTTGATGTTTGATTGCATTGTTGTAGATGCAAAATCCTTTTTGGAGACAAGACAGACTGACTAACTCACATGAAGCTTCAAAGGACTCTGACTAGATATGATCCATCTAAGATACATGGGAGACCATAGGATATGACATTGATTTCCCCCAAGTGTTAAACATTGATAGGATATAGACACTTGAGCTGCTTGGTGTACAGACCGACTTATTGAAAACTGGAAATGCGAAAACAAACCAGGAGATATGTACAAACTAAAGCAAGACTGAAAGCTGGGAAAGACCAAGATTGTGCTGATAGATGGAGCATTTGGAACAAGTGGTGCCTATTTGCCAGGTTTTCACCATCTTGGTAGAGATTCTATTTTTTCTACCAAGGCGCCTGTTTCCAAGTTTTCACCAAGGCACTTTTTTTTTTTTTTGTATTTTTTCATTTTTTTCAATTTTTTTGAATTTTTTATATTTTTTGATTTTTTTTGTGAATCATCAAGGCGCCTATTGCTAGGTTTTCACCAAGATGTTCATTTTTTCAGTACTTTTTCTAATTTTTAGGATTTTTTCAGGACATTTACCAAGCACTGAATGCCTTAGGCATAGAATTTCTTCAGATGGAGAATGTTGATTGGTTCTTGGAGTTGTTCTCCTTTAGTCATTGAGAGTTAATAGGCACCAGAGCCAAAAGTAGCAGTGATTACAAAGGGACCCAGCCAGTTGAGTTTGAACTTCCCCTTGCGTTCTCGATGGGATTGATTTTTAGGATTTTCTCTCAGGACTAGATCACCAACCTGAAATTATCTGTGTCTAACTTTCTTGTTGTAGCCTCTAGACATTCTTTTCTGATACACTCTGAGATGATCATATGCTTCTTGTCTCCGCTCATCTAGTAGTTCCAATTCTTGTAACCTAGACACTCTGTAGTCATCATCGGTGACAAGTCCATGCATTCTAATTCTAAGTGATGGGATTTCAACCTCAATAGGTAGTACTACTTCAGATCCATAAACTAAAGTGAATGGTGTAGCCCCAGTAGGTGTTCTGATACTAGTTCTATAGGCCCAGAGAGCTGGATTGATCATGAGATGCCAGTCTCTTCCTATTTTATTCACTATTCTATGCAAGATTTTCAAGATATTTTTGTTTGAAGCTTCAGCTTGTCCATTCCCTTGAGGATAGTAGATAGATGACCAATGTTAAGTAATCTTGAATTTGGCACATAAGTCATCTAGGTCCTTGTTTTTGAATTGTCCCCCGTTATCTATGATTATAGAGTGAGGGATCCCATATCTGCAAATGATGTAGTTCAGGATGAACATAGAGATCTATTTCCCTATTTCTTATGTTAGAGGAACCGCTTCTACCCATTTTGTAAAATAATCTGTAGTTGTGATTATATGGGTATGTCCATTAGAAGAGTGCGGATGGATAGCACCTATGAGATCAAATGCCCATTGTTGAAAAGGCCATTGTGTAGTAAAGGGAATCAGATCTCTCCCTAGAGCATGAATCAAGTTGCCATGTACTTGACACTGTTGACAGTTTTTAGGGAATTTAATATCCTCTTTCTCCATTTTAGGCCAATAGTACCTAGCCCTAATAAGTTTTCGAGCTAACGTTAAACCATTTGAGTGCGACCCACATATACCCTCATGGACTTCCTCTAATGCACGTTGAGACTCTTCCCATTCTAAACATCTAAGCAGTGTACCATCTAGACTTCATTTGTATAGATCATTACTAATGATGACATATCAGGATGCGGATCGGATAAGGTTTTGTTTCTCAAAATGGTTAAAGGACTTAGGGATGATTTGGTCATGGAGATAGGAGAATAGATTTTTGTAGTGGGATGAATCATAACCTACAATGGTGTAGATCATGCGGGTTTCAAGGGAGTCATATGCAGGATAGGATAGGGCTTCCACCAGGAACTCATAGCGTAGCTCATGTTTGGGCTACTGTAAGAGAGTAGATAGTGTCGCCATTGCATCGACAGCCTTATTCTCCATTCTGGGTATTTTCTCAAATGTGATAGAGATGAAGTATTTCTTTAAATCATCTACCATTCTCTTGTAAGGAATGAGCTTTTCATCTTTGGTTTGGTACACATCATTGACTTGATGGATAACCAATTGTGAGTCTCCATGGATGTGCATCTCTATAACTCTCCACTGTATTACCATTTTCATACCATTGAGAAGTGCCTCATATTTAGCAATATTGTTTATGCAAGGAAATTTTAGTCTGAATGCTTTGGGTATCGAGTATCCTTCAGGAGTGATGAACAATATGCCTGCTCTAGATCCATTATGTGTGTAGGAGCCATCAAAGAATAACTACCATTCTCTAGAAGAGAGGTGCATGATAGAGGAATCAGAAAATTCCATTTGCATGGGTGTATCATCAAACATGGGTGCATCTGCTAGTTGATCAGCAATAGCTTGACCTTTTATAGCTTTTCTTTCAACATATTCAATGTCAAATTCACTTAGAAGCATGACCCATTTAGCTAGTCTACCAGTGAGGGCCGCCTTGCTTAGTAGGTATTTCAATGGATCAATTTTTGCCACTAGATGCGTGGTATGAGCTAACATATAGTGTCTCAGTTTCTGTGATGCAAAGCTCACAGTGAGACAAGCTTTCTCAATCATAGAATAGTTCTTTTCATACACCACCAATGTTCTACTTATATAGTAGATGGCTCTTTCCTTTTTGTTCTCATCATGCTGTGCTAGCAATGCCCCCAGTGATGTGGCTATTGCAGAGACATACAAGATCAATGGCTTCCCATGAATAGGAGGCATCAATATAGGAGAATTTGATAGATACTTCTTGATATGGTTAAAGTTGTTCTCACATTCTTCATTCCATGCAAAGGTCACACCTTTATGTAATGTTTTTGTAAAAGGCTGTGATATGTCCGCTAGCTGTGATATGAATCTTCTGATAGACTATACTCTCCCTTGCAAAGTTCACATTTGACTGATATTCTTGGGAGGTTGTATCTCTATGATAGCTTTCACCTTAGCTGGATCAACCTCAATGCCTTTCTTTGAAACTATGTATCCTAAGAGCTTTCCAGAAGTGACACCAAAAGCACACTTCTTAGGATTTAGTCGGAGACTAAACTGTTCCATTCTATCTAGGATCATGCTCAAGTCTATTAGATGTTTAGTTCTAATCATGGATTTTGCCAAGGTATCATCCACGTAATCCTCCATTGTTTTATGCATCATATCATGAAAAATAGATGTCATTTCTCTTTGATATGTAGCTCCTGCATTTTTGAGTCCGAATGGTATAACATTCCAACAGAAGGTTCCCCATGCACATGTGAAATCTATTTTCTATTGATCTTCTAGAGCAATTTTGATTTGGTTGTACCTAGAAAAGCCATCCATTAAGGAATACATTTCATAGCCCGCAGTCATGTCCACTATCATATCAATGTTAGGCAGCGGAAAATCATCCTTAGGGCATGCTCTGTTCACATCTCTAAAGTCCATGCACACTCTGATTGAACCATCTAGTTTTGAAATAGGTACAATGTTAGAGATCCACTCAGTATAGTCTATGACACAGATGAATCCAGCTTTTAGGAGTTTTTCTAGTTCTGCTTTGACTAAGAGTGCAACATGAGGATGCATCTTTCTCAGTTTTTGTTTGATTGGTTTTACTCCAGGAGCAATGGATAGATGGTGCATAATGAGATTGGGATCCAATCCTGGCATATCTAAATATTTCCATGCAAAGTTGATCTTTTTGTCTAATAAGAATGTAGTGAATTTTTGTTCCTCTTCTTCTGATAGAGATTGTGCTACATGTACCAATTGTGGTTCCTCTATTGTACCCAAATTGATGGATTGAGTTGGCTCAATCAGAACTAGAGATCTATCCTATAAATGACTCAAAAGGACATCAAATATCTCATCCTTAGGCACCTTAGAGAGGTTTTCACCTTTAGATACATCTTTTCTTTTTACTTTTGTAGGATCTGAGACTGCCACAAAGTGGTTTTCACCCTCAAAACTCTTGTTCTTTTTATTTTTATTTTTTTGACTAAGATATTTGATGTCTGACTTGGTCATGCTGACGCTCGGTTCACTGATGGAAGTCCTCATAGGCTCGATTGCATTGAGGTAACAAGCAAGGGCATAGTCACTGGAAAAGGTGTAAACACCATGGCTTGGGTTTGTGGAAGTTTGGTGGATAAGATCAGGGCGTTGGATAGTTAAAGTGGGAAAGGCTTGGGGTATGGTGTTCATAGATGGGGATATGTCATCATTGGTCCTAACTCGATGCTCAAGTTCAAAGGTGATATTACAACTCAAAATGTTCAATTCATGAATAGGCTCAACATCATCATGGGAGTCCTCTTCAGCCATAGGTGGATCAGACATGTTAAGTTCATTGTTTTGTTGTAGACCTACGTTGGGTTGAGATACATATTGATGAATAAAATCAATATATTTCTCCATTATAAGCTCATCTTCTTCTAGAATGGCACCCCATTCATAGTCATTTGAGTCAGCTTCTAATTTAGGATCTCTAGAAAATCTTAGAAAATGTGTGAAATCAGGATGAATACCCCAAGAAGGATTACCCTTAGTCTCTGACTTGAATTCATATTCATGGGAATTAGTGTCAGAATAACTACTCTCTACTTCTGGATTAGTTTGATCACCTTTGAGATTGGCTGGTTCTTGTGGTGCAACCATCTCTTGCGCTACAGTAGGTTCTTGTGTTTCTACTACATTAATTCTTTTGATAGGATCATCTTTATCATCAAGAAGATCTTTGATCTCTTTAGGCAATTTTTCATAGGGGATAAGCTTAGAGCTATCTGAATCATCATCAGAGGGTTCTGTTTCTTCTTTCTTAAGAAGGGGTTCTCCTAGTGCAATTTGTTCTATGACATGAGAACAACCACCTTTGAGATGATAGGGTTTCTTCTTAAACCCTAAGCCACCAGTATCTTTTTTGGCTCTACCAATATGTGAAATGGGTGTCACAAGACCCTTTTCACTGATTCCTAGAGGTCCTTGACCAGAATATCCCATCTTGGCTATCAATTTGTTTCCTAGACCATATGAATTAGAAGGGATTGTAGGTGCTATAGATTCACTAGGTTGAACAATTTTGGATTTAGAATCATCTTTGTATAGCCATGCAAGCATAGCTTCATCCTCTTCAAGTTCTTTTTTGGATACTTGCTCCGCCACAAAATTTCTTTTGTATGCTTCCATAGGTTCCTTAGGTTCTGATTTAGATTGCTTCAAAGATTGTCCATATGACTTGGGTGAGATAGGGAGAGATGTTAGAGACAAGACTGGCTCTATAGTGTATTATCCCATCCCATTTTCTTTGATATTGATCTCTTTAGCAATGTCTTCCATCTTGGATGTGGAAGCCACATTTTGTTGCTTGATGGAAGATTCTTTGTTATTAGGTACAAGCTTATCAGCACTTTCCTTCAATGTATTGCAAGTTGTACTTAGATCTGCTGGGATAGTAACTTCTACCCCTTCATAGGGAAATTTCAAGCATTGATGGTATGTAGAAGGAATAGCTTGCATTTCATGTATCTAGGGTCTCCCTAGAAGGATATTGTAAGCCAATGGTAGATCAAGCACCTGACATGTGGTATCTTTGATGACTGGACCCACTTGGATGGGTAAGACAATGGTGCCTTTAGAAGCTCTTTCTTGTTCATCATAGGCTTTTATGGTGATCTTCTTTCGAGGATCAATAGCCATCTCTGAGAATCCCAACTATGTGATTAAGCTGTAAGAACAAATGTTGAGGCCTGCGCCCCCATCTATCAACACACGTTTGACTTGACGGTTCTGGATCAAGACTTCTATGTGCAAGGGCTGATTATGTGGGTGACTTAGGGAGTTGTCATCTTCCTCTGAAAAGGAGATATATTGTGGAGACTTTAGATGACCAACCATAGTTTGGAACCTGTCTAGATCTAGATCATCAGGAACATTAGAGCCGAGCAAAGCTTTGTCTAGGATATCTCTGTGAGCTGGAGATATTCAAAGTAACTCAAACATAGAGATTTTGGCATTGGTATGCTGGAGTTGTTGGATGATGCTATAAGATGTAGATCTTGTATCCTTTGGATTGGAAGATTTCAAGGCAACCTTCTATTTAGAAGCAGATGTGAGATTGAAAGGAATCTTAGGGACATTAGATGAACTTGGTGGTTGTCCTTTCAGATGAGCCTGAGCTTGTGATTTGGTAACCACATTAGCTGAGAAATGATTTCTATCTCTTCATACAATCATGATGACATTGCAGCTCTCAGAGAGATATGGTTCAACCATATTGATGACAGCATTGTTTCCAGGGTAGGCATAGTTGACTTTTGCCCCCATGTTAGGCTGAGAAGTGGAAACTCCCTTGCCATGTTGTGGAAATGGTTCTATAAATGCTATGTGATCATTATTGCTGGTAGGATTATCGATCGTGATGTCCCCTTGATCTATCAAGTCTTGAATGGTATGCTTCAAGTGGAAGCATCCATTAGTTCTGTGGCCTTTAGTCCAATGGAAAGCACAGAATGGATTATCTTTCCACCAATATGGTTTTGGATCCAGATCAGGGTTTCAAATTGGTGGTAAAGAGATCATGTTATCAGCTATCAGGATTCTCAGGGTAGATTCCAAAGATTCTCCCAGGGGAGTAAAGTTTCATTTATTATCCCATCATTTGAATGGCTTCTTTGGATATGGTTCAATAGATTTTTGCTCTGAAGCTTCAATGGCTTTGGTGGCAAGGGTGAGATTGTAGGTCGGTGCCTTTGATGGGGTGTGGATAGTGTCAACAACATCATCAAAGATGATACCTTTGTTTCTATTCCAGCTCTTATTTTTATCTTTTGAGCTAGATCCAGATTCAGACTTGTCCTTTTGAAGTGTGATTTCTCCTTTCTTGACAAGTACTTTCTCAATCTTGATTGCATTATCCACCATTTTATCAAAAGATACATGATCTTGCATTTGTAATGGATAATTGAGCTCTAGAACAAGGTTATTGATAAAGATTTCAAGTTTCTCCATTTCGGGAATTTGTCTAGCATATAGAGAGAACTTCTTTCTCCACCTCTTGAGGAAAGTTAGGAATGATTCCCCTGGATATTGCTTGAGGTTATAGATATCGATCATGGTGACCGAATGTTGAATATTGTAGGAATATTGTTATTAAAACAATTTAATCAATTCCTCAAAAGTTTTGATCGTAGAAGGTAATCTTGAAAACCACTGAATGGATGCTCCTCCCAAGGATCTAGGAAAAAGATGCATCAGATAAGTTGGTTCATGCATGAATTCCATGGATTGCGTACATAACTCTCTAACATGATCTTGAGGATTAGAGTGTCCGTCATATTTATCGTACTTTGGAATCTCCACTCTTTTTGGGAATGGTGGCATATACAAGTTTTTGTCAAACGGGAAAGGACATAGGGCCTCCATGGAGAACTCCTTGGGCTCCTTCTCCTTCTTAAGATTGTTAAATTTGACTTGTATAGCATGCATCTATTTTTTCATAGCTGTGAGTGGAGTTTCTTCCTCATGCATGATTATATCATCAATGTTAAAGTTGGGAGGAAGCTTAGCCCCTTCCTGGGCTAATTGTAAAAAGTATTCCTCTCTATCCACTTTCAAGAAATGCCTCATCATTCTCTTGAATTCATCATCATTCTGACATCGATGGATTTCAGAGGGTGTAGGGTCTTGGTTGGCATTATGTTGAGAATGGTGTCCTTGGGATCCTCCTCCTAGAGAACCATGGTTTGTCCCTACTTGAGACATGGTAGGAGTTTTTGGGCTCCCTGGAATAGATTGAGGAGGAGTTTTCTGGTTACCTCTATGAGTTGATAAAGGAGGTATGTAACCAATTTTCAATCAAAAGTTACTAAGACCGTCGTCTTCATAGATACCTGGCTTGATGAGTTGTTCAAGAGTTGGACCTGGGGTATTGGTCAAAAGTAAGTTCTGAGATGTTTCTTCTGACTTCTTGTGTGAAGAAGCTCTGGTCTCCACCATTAACTTTGAATGAAACAAAAGAAAAGGATGAAGACAACTGAAGAACAATTTGATTCGAGAAAATTAGATGATGCAACCTTGTCAAGATTATGATAGTTTTGAAGATCTGATAAGATGTGGGTGAAGGAAACTATGCCCTGGATGTATGGGATAGATCACCCAAAAGATAGTGGACACAAGTTCTCAACACTTAGTCTATTTTTGAAGATTGATTGAAGATTGATAGTTATGACAAGGTTTTGACACGAGATAAAAAAGAATCAAATTGATCAAATAGAAGACTAGATCGGATTCAAAAGATCAAACTTGGAAAATGGTAGAATGCTTAATAGCTACTGCTCTGTTCCTGACACAATGATAATTTTGACAGATTCTAGAACTAGGCTGGAAACATTGGATATCTTGCAATTTGACAATTTCTGACAACTTTCTCAAATTTTTCCAAATGACACTCTGCAGACTTGTACGACACTGGGTAGTCTTTGAAACGATAGTTGCTAAACTCATACGACAATTGGGTAGCAATGAAAAGATAGTTGTAAAACTTGTATGACAGTTGGGTAGCAATGAAACAACAGTTGTAAATATCATACGATAGTTGCTAATAGGATTTTGACTTCCTTGGATTTGCTGGCATGAAAACTCATACGATACTAGGTTCTCAATCATATGATACATGGGCAATACTAAAATGACATTTGACAAAAATTCGTATGACTTTTGACTTCCTGAAATGACTTTTGACTCCAGAAAGGATTTTACGTCAATTTTTGCAAAATTTAAGGTTTTCAGTTCTGGATTGTTTGCAAATTGTACTGTCTAGATTTTAAAGGTTATACCAGATTTGATCATTTTTAATAGCCAAGTAGATAAACAAGCATGTAGAACAACAAGCAAGTGATTCCAAGCATGTCTAAAAACAATGAACAAGGGCAAAAGCAACCTTGCGCATAAACAATCAAGTGACCAAATTGTGCTAATCTCTGAGAGTACTAATTGTGTATGTTCTGAAAAGTTTTGCAATAACACACATATACCTGAGAATGAAAAATTGGCCTCTCTAGGATATTTAGTAATGGTTTGACTCTGCAGCTTTTATGATTCAAAGGGGTGAACTCCAATCCCGGCGCACTAGAGTTTTGACACAGTCCAAGAACTTAATCTTCAAGAGATGCTAGGGAGATCTGACAACCCAACAATGAACCATACCCATGGAGATTTCTTCCACAAGGACATTTATATAGCGGCTATCACTACTATGGTGAAAATGGCTATTACCGCTTGAGGTTCCATCAATGCAGTTTGCCCTGTGAAGGGATTATCCACTATGGTTAACCCTCTCTAAAGGTGACTCATAGATTTATACCACAAGGGGACTTGGCTCTAGATCCAAGGTTTTTGACACCTTTTCACTTTTAACCCAAACAAAGCAAGCAGATTAATCCGACACGCTAAGACAAAGTTTTGTTCCACCAAGGTGTGTGATATCAACTCCAGGTGATCTATCAACCTCTCTAGGGAGAGAATGTATCAATCAATAAGAGAAGATGCACTAACCAATTTTGATTCACCAAAGCTCGTGATATCAACCCCACGTGATCTATCAACCTCTCCAGAGAGAGAATGTGTCGATTAATAAGAGAAGACACACTAACCAAGTTGAATGTGAAATGCACTAAGTATCCTCCCTACCTACAAGGATTCTTTCGTCAAGAAAGATTTCTCTAGGAATCCAATCTCTCAAGAATCACGAATAGTGTTCATAGGGCCTAATTACTATGTGAGCACAGATATATTCCTGAAAGCAAATCTACCAAAAGCATCCAAAAAGTAGAAAGAGGAACACTTAACACATAAAGCAAATATGAGATGAGTCCACAAGGTGGAACACTTAACACCTCACACAAGCTGAAAATCTGTCCCCAACTTAGAAAACAAGTGAGTTCCTAAAAGCACAAAAGGGTTTCCAAGTGGAACACTTAACACTTCTGTCCTATTGACCCCTCCCTTTTATGATGCTGAGATTGCAACCACGGGGCAGAAATAAGGGGCCGGTGGATTAGCGAGTCCAATAACCCAAGATAGCAATCAAGATCAATCACAAGTATTCTAAGACTACTTAATGAATCCTTAAGGGATCACAACCTAGTATCAAATTATGCAAGTGTGTAGAAATAGATCAAAAGCATGAAAAGATGCACGCAAGCTTGACACATAAGAGATTTATTTTAAGTCCAAATCAAAATGTTTTTAGAACAAGGAGAATACCTCGTGATCCTCACAACGCGCTTAGTAGATTCTACCTAATTTTTAGCAATTTTTGTTGAGCTTTTCCATGCAAGCAAGTGACGAACTCTCCAACAAGCAAACAAGCAAACAAGATATGCAAAATATATTCAACTTATGAAAACCATAGGGTTAGCTCTAAAAATCAATTGTGAGGAGCAATAATAACCATAAATTAAGCTACATGAACCATTCCTATAGCCATGTCATCTTCCCTTGAACTACCACATAATTTAGTTGTTAGGATCTTGCAAAGGTACCTAACATCATCTTGCTTAATCTTACTTATCGCAATTCCTCTACCATTATAACTAGATCCAGTGTTGTCTAAAACAATCTTTCTCATGTTTTTTTCATTCAGTGGAATCTCTCCAAATTTTGATAATCCAGTAACATCATGAATTAGGTCGGTAGTTATATCAATAACTCTATCCTCCATCCAGAATTTCCCATTGTGGATTCTACTTAAAATGATCTTGGTACATTCCTCATCATTAAATTCATACTTGATGGAATATTTGATAATTTCATTGTTCTCTAGGTGCCCATAAGCTGGTTTAACTGACATGTCTTGATTATACAATTTCTTGTAATCATCACTAAAATCTACATCTCCCAAAGTTTCAAACTTGCAACCTAAATATCCTTTAACATTCTCAATGTGCAATACTTCATCTGGTACGGATGATAGCGCTTGACTATTATCAATTTCAGTTGGTTCTACTAGTTTTTTCTTAATCTTAGGTCTATTCTTATCCTTAACATTATGAACCATAGAAATATCCATCTTATAAACTGACTAAAGATCAAAAAATACCTCAACTTTGCAAATCTAGGCTTTCAGTATGATTGTCGCAGCAAACTACTTCCAAACTTCTTCAAATCATCCTCAACTTGCTTTTTCTTCTTTCAAATCTCTTTTCAATCACTTTTTAATTGTGATAACTTTGATTTTGACCTTATAACACTTCACATTAACTCGATCTGACATTGCATTCATTCATTTTGCTGCTAAAACCTCAAAAAGCTGATTTTGCAAACCTGCAACCATAAAACATTTTGTGACCTCGCAAAACATAATATTTTCTTTTGTGCACTTAACCATAGCATTAGTACAACATAATAAGCCTATATCTAACTATGCAAAACTTAACTCATTCAAATTCCTAATCTACACTAATCCTAAGTCCTAAACTACAGAAACTTACATAATTTAAGTACTTAAAGAAGGGTCAGGTAAAGATTCATCCTTACCATTAGTTACTGTGTGTGTGAAAATTGTACCTGATCTATAGACACAACACTTCAGTAAAACATTAGAGGTTAGCTATAATCAAAATTGTGCAAAATTAAAATCTAATCTAACCAAGCAATTTACTGCCTTCTAATAGGTGCGAGATTGATGTTCTCAGATTGTAATCGAGATCAGTGACCTAGACGACACCTAAATGAAGGATTTGAATGCAAAAGATGGATATGAAATTGAATGCAATTAATTTATATTTTTGATATTTTCTATGCAATAAGAATGATAAACTTGATATGAATCTATGCTAGATGAAATTGATATGCTATGAATGCTATTGAAAATTGATATGCAATGCTAATCTAACAATGATATGCAAAGATATGAAATTCTATGCTATGACATGAAAAATATGCAATTGAAATTGATCCTACAAAGCTTTGAATTCACAAGTTGATTCTTTCAAGCTCCAATTATGCAAATTCTCCAAATCTTATATGCTATGATTCTTGTAGAGTAAGTTTACAATTTTCGAGATGATTGAGAGATCGAGAGATGAATTATGAAGAGCTGAGCAAATTTTTTATAGAAATCCAGGGCTTTGGAGGTGCATGAGAAAAAGCCATAAATCACTCAAATAACTCAGGTTGATTTTTGAGTTATTTTTAAATAAAGGATAATTAACTCACAAAAACATGCAAAAGCTAAGCTTTAACTCAAAATAGAGTTTAGCTTTAATTGATAATTGATAGTTGTCTGCTTTTATGATTGTGCATGTTTTATTTATAAATTAATTTAATAATAAAGTGATTTATTTCCAACTTAATTGCTTTTAAAAATAAAACAATTGATTTATGGGTTAATCAATTATTTAATCAAACTTTTATTAAAAACTATATTATTAAATAATGACAACTTGCTTTAATTAATTAAATAAAAATTTAATCAATTATTCATAGGATATTGGATTTATTGTCAAAATTAAATAATACAATTAATAATAGATATAATTAAATTTAATTACACAATTAAGTGGCAAATATTAAATCTAATTAATTAAATATGAAAATATTCAATTAATCAAACTTTAGGATAAATATGATTTATTGCCAAATAATTATAAAATTAAAGATAATTATGATGATTAGGAATATTACTAGGAATATTCCCTGATGTAGAATTTAAGATAATCAATTATGATTCGATGATGTTTAGATGTGCCTTAGATTAGGACTTTGATGTCGATTTTGTTCGAATTGAAGATGTAGGAGATTAATGAACTTATAGCCCATTTTTGGGGTATTATAGTTACATTACCTTCCTGACTACTTTCAGTGCTGAATATACCTCCTTGATCTGTGCCTTTATCAAATTTTACTTCATCTTTATTGCTACAACAACCTTTCTCTTTGTTTCCTGCATTTTCATTCCTTCTTGCATTGTTCCTAGGGTTAGGGTTATGATGATAACCTCCATTGTTCATTCTACAAAATCTTGCTGAGTGTCCAAACTTGTTGCATATCTGAAAAATGATTCCATTGTTTCCAAATCTTTGTCCTTGCCGGTTAATCTGTGACATGCAATTTCTAGTAATATGTCCTACTTTGTTGCATCTAAAACATACTACCACTTTTCTTTGATTCATTTCTTCAATAGATTTCTTATCTACATTGTTAGTATTCCCAATCATTCTATCATAATTATTAAAAATTACTTTAGATCTACATTCGTTAGCTCTGTGTCCAAAACTATGACAATTATAACAATGTCCATTAAGAGGTTTAAATTGCTTACCTGTGCAATCTCTCTTCATGCACCCAATAGTATTACAAGCAAAACATCTACCTTTGAATTCTCTTTGCATACCTTTAGATGATTCTTCTTCTTTTGATTCTTTCTTTGATTCTTCTTTCTCTCTAGGTGGTTCTTCTTTAGGTGGATCTTCCAATGTGTTCTCATCTAGCTTTATTTCCTCCACACTTTCAGATGTCTTCAGATCTAGCTTCTTACTTTGATGGATTGTTCTAAACATACTAAATCTAAATCCAGTCCTATCAATGAATGGTTCTTCAAAAGAAATTTGTTTTCCAATCTTATCACTATTTGAATATAGCCTTTCAAGTTGTTGTTTACATTGAGCTAATTCACCTTTCACAATTTTATTATACTTCTCAAGTTCCACATACTGCACTTTTACTTTTTCAGATTTGGATGTTTCCTTTTCAAGTCTTGATCTCAGATCTTCATTCTCAATTTTCAATTTTTCATTATCAGATCTCAAATTTCCATCTTTCATACTAAGTTTTAGATTTACTATCTTCAGTTCATGCTTAAGGATCTTATTTTCTTTTTATAATTCATCACAATCTTCAACAAGCATATCAGATTTCTTTTTAGATTTCAGATCTTCAATCTTACCTTTTAATTTCTCAATAGCATTCTTTGCATCTTCATATTTTCTTCTTAAGGAGTTTCTTTCATTAGTAAGCATATCAATCTATTCAAGAGCTTCTTCAAGATTCTTTTGAAGCTAATCCATATCCATAGAGATCTTACTCAAGCTACTAAGCTTTCCTTGAATGTTCCTTCTCTGAGTAACCTGGCTCTGATACTAATTGTTAGAAATAGGAAATACTGAGAGGGGGGGTGAATCAGTATTTCACAAACTTTTTCTTTTGCCCACTTATGGATATAACAGATTACTTTAGTGCATACAAAGATTATCCAGCTGATTAACAAACATAACAGTAAATAGAAAGAACTCATAACACATGACATGTTCTCAAGGAAACCCTAGCCAAGGGAAAACCCTGGTGGGGATGGTACCCACAAAGATCACTAATCAAAAGTATCTTGTTAGGGATATTGGACCTTGTTAGGAGTCAATTTACAATATATAGTAGATCTGTCCTAGTTAAAGGACTTTAGGCCTTGTTAGAAGCCTTAACCCTGTTAGGAGTTAGATTACAAAACTTGATCACCAGCTGAGCTCACTACCCAAATAGGTAATACAAAATGTTTCTAACTCTACTATGGTACTGCTTACAACTTCACATCAATAGCCTTTGCTGCTATCACAATATACAACTATCGCAAGTTATCTTTTCTTTCTTTTTACATATCACATATATACTTTCATTACATTTCAAGTATGCCTAATATATGAGTTATTAGAGCTAATAACTTTACATGGTCGGCTTCCAAAATATTTATCCAAGAGTAAACATCTAGGATGTCTTCCCTTCATAATGTTAAGTCATTATTTTAACAAGCAAAAATAATCCCTTAACTCTTTTGCTAATACTATCTCCAAAACTGTTTTGTCTACAAAAACTATCTTCGGTAAACTTCAAATAACTTTGTCCATACTACTCCAAACTTTATGTGCAATGAGATGGGGTATCCTCATACTTTGTAGAAGATTCATTTAACTATAAAAAAAAAAATATTGCTCCAGTGGATGTCACCAACTAAATCTTCATTGGGTGCTCTGTCAGGATCACTGTATCCATACTTAGACAATTTCTTCCTTCAACTTGCCATACTTGCATTCTAGATTCTGCACTCTCAATAAAGATCATATGTTGCCATAATGACAACATCTATGCATCCACATTAGCCAAATTTCCAATGGGTTTGTGACAAATTTTGTAGAGGTCACTAGACCTATTTCTAAGATCTTAAAGAAGGGATCTGCAATCAATTGGGAGGGTCAGCCTGATGAGGCTTTTAAAAATATCAAGTAGGCTATCAAAGATGCACCAGTGCTTAAGGCACCTAATTATAGTGTAACAATGCATATCTTCTCTTTTTCATCTTTTCATACTATTGCTATATTTTTGTTACAGTAGAATAAGGATGGTTTTTAGTAGCCTATTTCATTCTTCAGTAAATCATTGTAGGCTACCGAATTGAAATATGACATAAATGAGAAACAAGCATATGCACTTGTGAAGGTAGTCAAGGCGTTTAGGTGTTACTTGATGGGGGAAGTTGTGATTGCTTTTGTGCCAAGTGAAGCTATGAAATATATTTTCTCATAGTAGGAGGTGTCTTGGAGAAGATGTAAATGGATCAATAGGATCCAAGAATTCAACATTTATATCCAAATTACTAAATTGGTTAGAGGACAAGGATTGGCAAAACTGATGGCTCAATCCAATCTTGATGCTAATTAGATAAATCATTCTGAAATTGATTATAAATTTGATATGGATGATTGTGTTTGGTATCAAGATATTATCTATTACTTGAGAAGTATGAGATGTCCAGTAGGAATGAATGATAATCAGAGGAGGTCATTAAAATTACAAGCCATCAAGTATGTAATTGTGAAATGTAAATTGTATAGAAAGAAATTAGATTGCATACTTTTGAAATCTGTTGATGAAGATTATGCTAATAGGTTGTTAAAGGAAATGCATGAGGGGTTTTCTAGTGGACATTACATGGGTAAAACTACTGCTCATAAAATCTTGAGAGTAGGATTCTGGTGGCCCACAATCCTCAAGGATGTAGAACAGTTGGTAAGGAGGTGTGATGCTTGTCAAAGGTTCTCTGGTAAGCTTAAATTTTTAGGTAATGTTCCATTAAGACCAATATAAGTACAAGCTCCTTTCCAACAATGGGGAATTGATTTCATAGGTGAGATATGAAATAGGTCAAGTGGAGGACACTCATGGATCTTAGTTGCCACTAACTACTTTACAAAGTGGGTTGAGGCTATACCTACAAGAAATGCAACCAACAAGGTGGTCACTAATTTTTTATTGGATAACATTGTTACAAGGTTTGGGTGCCCTGAGAGAATAGTAAGTGACAATGCCATGTGCTTCAGGTCTGCTGAATATAAGGACTTCTGCAAAGGTTTAGGAATTCAGATTTCTAATTCCTCACCTTATCATCCACAAGGAAATGGTCAGGCTAAATCTGTTAATAAGAGTTTGATTAAGATCCTCATGAGGATTCTTGAAAAGAATAAGAGTGCATTGAATTCAAAACTACCATTAGCTCTATGAGTTGATAGGGTGACTGTGAAGAAGGCAATTGGTTGTGCACCCTTTGACCTAGTATATGGAATACATGCAAGAATGCCTCAGAATAATCTACTAGAATTGTACAAATTTGTTTAGTTATATGATGATGATATAGATGATGAGATGCAGTTGAGAATTAAGGACCTCATCAGCCTGGATGAGACTAGAACAGAGTCAGTTGCAAGAAATGCCAAATTGCAGTTGTAGGTTAAGAATTTGTATGACAAGAGAACTATTGAAAGAAGGTTTGAGCCTAGTCATTTGGTGTTAATTTTGAATTATATATTGGAAGATAAAGGAAAAAATGGTAAGTTTGATCCCATCTGGCTAGGGCCATATCTATTTCATGAGAAATGGGGCCAAGATTCATACATTGTGAAAGAATTAAACGGTGATATTCAGGAATTGCCAGTTCATGGACAATTCTTGAAGAGATACTTCAATTGAAGGTATTTTATTTCCATGAATAGTAGTTAGGTTTGTACATGTTGTAAATTCTATAAATAATTTTCTTTCCCCTGTCCTATTTTGTCCTGGTCTGTAGGGTTTTTGTCCCGTTGCTCTCTATTGTCAGTTTTTCTAGTGGGATGGTCTACTTTAAACCAATGATTCTAGATCCTTGCTATGCCTGCAGGAGGCATACATCCCTAGATAGAGCTGTTGTTAGCACCTTGAAAAAATTTCATGGCTCTGGCCCTTTTCTTTTGGTCTCTGCAGTTGTTTGTAGGTCTCTGGCATAAACCCTTAGTTCAAATTTTTGAAAAACTAGCTGTTGTATGAGAAACCCTTTGTAAAACCTTGGCCCTGTTCTATTTTTGTGTTACCTTTTTGGGTCACTTAAAAGTCTGAAAAGGCATGTGCTTTATGTTTTTGGTTGGCCCCCATTTAAATTCTTCCTAAGTTTTACCCCGGCAGCTTTTAATTTTTCCTATGGTCCTCAGCGCCTAATTTTTCCTAAAAGCCTAAGTCCTGTGCTTTAATTTTTCCAATAATTTTGGCTTTGATTTTTTCCTGGGCTCAGCTCCTTGACACCATCTTGATACTATGGTTGTCTTGAGTTCACAAGGGCTTTGGCAGAGGCTTGCGATCTTACGACAGCCATTTATCCCTTTCCATGACATAGCTTTTCTAAGCGGGCGGGTCCACTATCAGAGGGTGTTGAATTGGTGACTTTTTAATGGTCGACGGTGGTGAGTTGGATATAACATGTCAGGCAGGCCCAGTATCTCAATCAGAAGATTCATGATCAGACAGTTGGCATATAAACACATAGAATCTTTTGAGCCTTTCAGATCTTGCGCCAACCGTCTGATCTTCCAGGTGGTATAATGTTCTCAGTGGGTCCTAATTTCCATGTAAGCATAGTTGGCAGTCTCTGATTGGTCCATGTATTAACATAGTGGTAGTTGTTAGTGGGACCTAGTTTCTAGATGTGTCAGAGGGTCCTGATGTTGTTAGTAAATCAATGGTTGGTGTAAGTTCTTATGAAATGTGTTAGAGGTTTAAGATCTTGCACCGACCGTTGACTTCATATCCTGTCATAGGGTTGTTAGGGTAGGGTAAGATTCTTCATCTGAAAGTTGTCTCATGATTTGAAAGAATCTTGGAGGGCTGTGTGAAGATGAGACAACCAGGTTGGTTGTTTTCTTTCATCTTCAAAACTTGTAGATTTATACTTTGATGGATAACTATAATGAAATTTTGACTCTATCACCACTCCAAAGTCTACAAGGAAGAGGGCCAATTAACAAGGATCAAGGAGATCCTCCTACACTTTGAGCCTCAATGCTCAGGTGGGTGTACCCTTCACTCACTTCCTCAAAGGAGTCTCTAAACAATATATAACTATACCCTTTACTATCTGATTGAAAGGTTTATCATTTAATTATGTGTATGTGATTGTTGATGGTGGATTGCTTCTAGAGAATGGATCAGTGCCTTATCCTAGGGCAAAGAGTCACTTACCAACCTATATCATCGTAAAACCTTAACTCAAACATATATAGACTCAGAGTAAGTGCTTTGCCTATTACTCCCCTCACTCACATATCAGGACATCAAATCCTTATCTTGCCATGAACTCACTGAACTTACCTTAAAGACTTTAATCCTAACTTTTTTAGGAACTCAAAGATAACCCCAAAATACTCTTTGTTTACCATATGCTAACCCACTTTGTGCAATCAACATATATGAGCTCAAGAGAAAAACAAAAAGACATACACCAATATGAGATTGGAATCCAAAATATTCTCACTAAGACTTGCAGAATCAATACATTACCAAATGACAAAATGCACAAAGGAAACAAACCCTAAATCTAGACTCTCCTTGTTTAAATTTTCAAAATCAACAATCTAGGAACAAAACCAAAAGAATTGGAACCCTTGCAAACTCAAAAATTCTACAACTTATACCCCGCTAGTCATCTTGGAAATTTGCAACAAGCTACGAATGACTAGGGTTAAGGTTTCAACCACCCAACCTGCTAGAAACAATCATGAATTTAATTCAGGGGCTGGAAACACATCCAATCTAGGAAAGAGGAAATCTTGGACTGATCCTTAATTATGAAAGTCTTCTCTGCAAGTACAAAGGATCACAAAACTAGGCTCAGAAGGACACCCTGCAACATGCCTTGAGCCACAACTGCAATGTACATGCTCTGCAAATGAGCACTAGACATCTTGGACCACACTACAAATAGAAAACCAATCGCTTCTCACCAAACAGGGTTGTTTCTGCATTGAATTCCATAAAAATGGTACCCTCTATCGCTGGAAACATGCAGAAATTTAAATTTGAATCTCAACAGTTATTTCTTTGGCACCTGTAGAGAAATGATGGCCAAAAATTAAACCTTTACCAACTTTAAAATGCAGTCGTCTGATCAATCTCCCTCCGCGTGCTTATAAATTTCCTTAAAAGTGGTCCCAGTCAAACTTAGTGAATTGGTGACAAAGAACTTTCACCAATTCATGAAACACTTTGCTCCTTCGCTAAATAATTTAGTGACTTCCTGACTACTGTTCACCAAATCACCAAACAAACTAGCAAATCACATTTTTATTGCAGGAACGTGTGAACACATTGAATTTTGTCGACATCGTCAGATCTTTATCCACTCTGCCAAACCTTAGATGCCACCTAGGGCCGCCTGATGCCACATGTCATCACACCATTCACTACAACTGTCAAGTCACTTGACACAGGACCCACCACCTGTCAACCCTTTTAAACACTGCAAGATCAGACGGTTGTCGCATGATCACAAGGGGAAAGAATATTCCTTGCGATCACAGGCTGACCATAGATTTTAAATCTCTGACACTGGGCCCCAATGACATGAAATCCAACTCATCGTAGGAAACCAATAGAAAAATGACACATCAGTGCCACTGAGAAAATAGGTCCCACTACATGCCCATACAAGAAAATCCAACGGCCTTCATACCACATCAACGACTCTCATTAAAGCATAGAGTTTAAAAGGCTTGCATCTTTTTCTCACAGTATAGCGACAACCACCAATCTTTATCGCCCATTAAACATCTATCAAACCCTAGCCGATGGGCCCGGTGGGACATTTATCAACCGGTCACATGGTCGCATGTCAAAAATTCCTGACATGCGATCATGCAACAACCAATCATTTGAAACCCTTTGAAGACCCATGCCCACCATCCATCACACCTGCGCAGTTAAGACTGGGGTCGAAAACACACAAATTTTTCAGCACCAAAAGACAAGTGCACAAAAGATGGAAGGCACAAGGCTAAAAATAATGAGGGTTTTCACACATACCGAAAACATCATGGATTTTCAAAAATACTATGGGTTTTTGACACTATGGCAGATTTTGAAATTATTTTCCTACAGACCTTAGAATTTGAATAACTTTCTAGATTTTGTGATTCAGCATGTGCAATCTGGGCTAGAGCAAGGTGACACAATGAAGAACACAGCGAAGGACACTTTACAAAAACATTTACAGGGAAGAGGCCATTTTCACAGGATTTTTTCTATGATAGAAAAATGGCCTAACAGTGGCTCTAGTTAGGGACATGTATCTCCTACAGATACAATGAGGACCTCAGATCTCTAAGACGAAGGAGACCACCCAATGGATAAAATTGCAGACAACAAGGAACAAGCAGGGCAAGACAAGCAACTAGACCAAAAAATTGAAAGACCAGGGCAAAACAGGGCAGGGGCAAGCAACCTATATACAAAGATCTACAAAATGTACAACCCTAACTACTGTTCATGGAACATAGAGTACTTCAAATGAAGTACTGCTTCAAGAATTGTCCATGAATTGGAAACTCTTGAATATCACCATTAAAGTCCTTGACGATGTAAGAATCTTGGCCCCACTTCTCATGAATTAGATATGGCCCTAACCAGATGGGATCAAATTTATCATGCTTCCCCTTATCCTCCAATCTGGCATTCCAAACTAACACCAAATCACTAGGTTCAAACTTCCTGTCAACAGTCCTTTTATCATATAAATTCTTAACCTGCAACTACAATTTGGCATTCCTTGCAACTGATTCTCTTCTAGTTTCATCCAACCTAATGAGGTCCTCAATTCTCAACTGCATTTCATCATTAATGTCATCATCATTTAACTGCACAAACTTGTACATCTCCAATAAGTTATTCTAAGGCATTCTAGAATGAATTATGTATACTAAGTCAAATGGTGCACAACCAATTTCCCTCTTCATAGTTACCCTATCAGCACATAAAGCTAATGGTAGCTTTGAATTCCATGCCCTCTTATTTTTCTCAAGGATTCTCTTCAAGATCTTAATTAGACTCTTATTAGTAGATTCTTCCTGACCATTTCCTTATGGATGATAAGGTGAGGAATTAGAAATCTGAATTTCCAAACCTTTGCAAAAGTCTTTATATTTGGCAGACCTGAAGCACATACCATTATCACTCACTATCCTCTCAGGGCACCCAAACCTTGTAATAATATTATTCATCAGAAAGTCAATTACCACCTTGCTAGTTGCATTCCTTGTAGGTATACTTCTACCCACTTTATAAAGTAATCAGTGACAACTAAGATCCATGAATGTCCTCCACTTGACTTGTTTGGTACCTCCCCTATGAAATCAATTCCCCATTGTTGGAAAGGAGCCTAAACTTTTACTAGCTTTAATGGTACATTACCTGAAAACTTAAGCTTACCAGAGAACCTTTGATAAGCATCACATCTCCTTACCAACTATTCTTCATCCTTCAAGATTGTGGGCCACCAAAACCCTTCTCTCAAGATCTTATGAGTAGTTTTTTTACCCATATAATGTCCACCATAAACTTCCTCATGCATCTTCTTCAATAATACATTATCTTGATTCTCATCTACACATTTCAACAGTATGCAATCCAAATTTTTTCTATACAACTTACATTTCACAATTACATACTTGATGGCCTGTAACTTCAATGTCCTCTTTTGATTATCATTCATACTCTCTGGACACCTCATGTTTCTCAAATAGTAAATAATATCCTGATACCAAATACAATCATCCATATCACATGTATAATCAACTTCAGAATGATTTACCTAGTTTGCATCTAGATTGGATTGAGCCATCAGTTTTGCCAATCCTTGACCTCTAACCAACTTAGTGATCTGGATCTCAACATTGAATTCCTGGATCCTATTGATCCATCTGCACCTTCTTCCAGACACTTCTTGCTATGAGAAAATATCCTTCACAGCCACACTTGGCATAAAAGTAATCACAACTACTCCCATCAAGTAACACCTAAAAGCCTTGATTTCTTTCACAAGTGCATAAGCCTATTTCTAGTTTATGTCATACTTTAATTCTACATCCTACAAAGATTTACTGAAAAATGCAATAGGCTGCTCAAAACCATCCTTATTCTTTTGTAACAAAACTATAGCAATAGTATGAAAAGATGAAAAGGAAAAGATATGCATTGGGACATTATAATCAGGTGCCATAAGCACTAGTGCATCTTTGATAGCATGCTTGATATTCCTTAAGGCCTCATCAGGCTCACCCTCCCAATTGATTACAGATCCCTTCTTCAACATCTTGGACTGAATCCCTTTAATATTCTTTGGTCTCTGAATTTTATCAATGGCCACTACCCTCTTATGGTCAATTCTCACTCCTTGCTTCCCAACTAAGTGGCCAAGCAACTTACCTTCTGTGACACCAAAAGCACATTTCCTTGGGTTCAAAGAAATGCCAAATTCCAAGGCCCTCACAAATATTTTTTTCTAAATGAGCACAATGGTTCTCTTCCCTCTTGAAATAGGTAGTTAAATCATCCTGATACACAACAAGGAAAACATTGATAAAATCTAAAAAGGCAACATCCATTGCCCTCTGAAAAGTAGCACCAACATTTGTGAGACCAAAAGGCATTCTCACATAGACATATGTTCCCCAAAGTGTTGTAAAGGTTGTCTTGAATTGTTTTGATTCCTTGACAATGACCTGATTATAGCCAAAGAAACCATCCATCATTGACATCAATTCTGATCTGGTTACTCTCTGCAACATAGCTTCCATATTGGGCAAACAATAATTATCTTTCAATGAGTTGATGTTGAAATTCCTGAAGTCCACACAAAGCCTGATGTCACCATTCTTTTTTCTTACAAGAACAAGGTTTGACACCCAAGAATAATGCCTTATAGGCTTGATAATGCCAACATCTCTCAACTTCATTAATTCTTCTTGCATCTTGGGTGCCAAAGTAGGATTAATAGGCCTTTGTTTTTGCCGGAAAGGTTTAGCATCTTCTTTCAATGGAATAACATGCTGAAATAAATCCTCTCTATAAACCTTTAGGTCATCATATGACCATGCAAAAACATGCCTGCATTTCCTCAATAATTCAATCAAAGGTCTCCTTACCTTTTGAGTTATATCTCTACCAATGTATACTTTCTTAGGTGCCTCATGTGATCCAAGATTTATCTCCTCAAGATCAACATGATCTTCTCCTTTGATATTCTTTTGAACTCTATCTTGATTGTCAAAGATAGTCTTGAAAACAACAAGCCCCTTAGGCCCCTTGTTAGTTCTAAGCTGAATGACCTCATTACCTAAGACAACCTCCCTTTCTCCTACTGACTCAACCAAGGCTGAACAATCAAATTCCTGACCATGATATTGATCCTTGCAATCCATAAACTTCAAAATATCATTATCATCATCAAAAAATTCTCAATTCTCAACATTATTTGGTATACTAGACCTAGCCTGAATTTCAACTTTAGAGATACCAAAGAATGTGACATCAATGGGATTGATTGCAATATTGGCTAACAAGTCAGCCACCTTATTGTTACTCCTATCCTTCCACTCAATATTGAAGGCATCAAAATGTTCAATCAAATCCCAAACTACATTCCTATATTGTTTCAACCTTCTATTCTTGGAAGCATACACTGACCTGACTTGGGACACCACCAACTCAGAATCACCAATAACATTTAGACATTTAATACCATGCTTTTGTGCCAACCTCAATCCTAACAACAAGGCATCATATTCTACTATATTGTTGGTACAAAAGAAATTCAATGTGAAAGAGAACTTGTAGGTGTTTCCATCAGGAGAAATAAGTAAAATACCTGCTCCTGCACCATCTTTGCAATTTGTACCATCAAAGTAGATTACCCACAAATTACTCTTCACAAAATCAGCACCTACTTCAACAGAGATAGGTGAAAAAATATGTTCATTTTCAAATATAGGGATCTCTGCCATAAAAGCATTAACATCAATATCCACAAAACATGTAGTGTCATTATCTATGCTTTTCTCAATCATGTGGCATACTCTTGGCTCTCATTCAATCTTAACAAACTGATCATCAATCTTGAAAGTTGCATAGTACAAATCACACTGTAAACTTCCACCCATGGTAGCACTCCACCTTCTAGATAGCAACATCCCATAATGAGGAGGGATATCCACCACTAAAACACTCATTATTATATCTTTCTCTGGATATGCTTCCAACCTATATGGCATTGCATTGATAGTCCCAATAACTGGTACCTCCATCTGATCCATTGCACAACACCTGCCCTGCACTGTATCAACTTTAAGACCCAACCTCTCCATGATTTTGAAAGGCATGATAGTATTAGAGGCACCACTATCAATCATACAATTTCTTAACTTCATCCCATTCACAAGAACACTTAAGAAGAATGGGTCAATATTTTCAAGGCTCGCATTGACAGAACTGTCCAAATATATTGGAGGAATTTGAGACACAATTCCTTGAGCAACAACATCCTTCAAAGCTTTATCCTGAGATCCATTGCATGAAGTATCATTTTTGTGAGTATTACCAACCCATGAAACAACTTTATCTTTATGTTCAGGGATCCTCAACAATTCTAACAATGGAACCTTTACTGTAATTTGTGACAATACAGATAACATGTCAAAAGGGGTAGAAGCAGAAATCTCAATCTACACTGCCTTAACATCCTTTTTCTTGTCTGACACATTAGATATACTGACCACCCTCACTTTTTCAATCCTAGCCATTGTGTTAACTAGCTTCTCAATCTCACTAGAGACATTTTCAATTCCAACTCCCTTAGGCTCACAATGCTTACCTTTTACATTCTTGAATTTCACCATGTGATCAACCTTTGATTTGTTCTCATTAGGTTCTCTGGAGTTGGTACTCTTTATAAACATTCCTGCAGCTTTCTCATTTGTATTCCTTACCACCATGCCTCTAGTTTGCACCTGGGAAATCATTTCTATAGTAATCCTATCTATCTCTTCTCTAGAAGGTCTTCTCAAATTTATTGGCTTGGGAGAAGACTTCATGTTACATGTTTTTTGATCAATGCATTCACCATAAAAAAAAAACCTCTTGATAAAAAAGGGTCTGATTATGTCTCTTTACATTTACATCTACCTCTTCATCAAAATCAGATTCATCTTCATATCCTAGATATGAAGAAACCATGTTGCATCCAACATAATCTTGTTCTTCTTCTTGATCTATCTCCTCATTGCCACAATCTTGATTTGTAGCCATAGATTGTGCAACCACACAATGCTCTGTAGAATGAGGGGACTAGCATGCAACACACCAAGATATGTTCTCCATGACATTTATTGAAGCCTTGTGTAGAGGGTCAGGGACACCTCTATCATTATTTCCTCTTATAGCAGGGATAATAAGCTTGCCATCCTTCCATTGGGTGTTGTAGGGGTAGTTCTGCAGTCTATTCTATTTATTGAAATTATTGTTGACTTGGGGCCTTTCATTGGTAGGAGCACTAATGTTCCTATTTGTAGGTGCCTTAAAATCCTTCAATGCATTAAGCACCTTATCCAATTTATCTTCTTCTTGCCTCCTTGATCCAACATTCTTATCATTTTATTTCTTATATTTCTTGTCCCCAAACAACTTTGGGTCATCTCTCTTTCCACCCAATTTTCTTGATATTTTCATGTTGTTCTCAATATTGATAGCAATCCTAAAAGCATCCCTAAGAGTTCTTAGTTCTTTATCCCTCAATAAATATCCCATCTTCCTGTCAAATGCATTGAAGTATGTAGTTAGACAAACATTGTCATCTAACCGCATAACTTGGAACAACTTATGCATACCCTTCTGAAATCTCATGTTGAATTCAGCTGTAGACTCATTCTGATTTTTCCTTATGGTGTTGAATTCATTCAACATGAAACTAGCATTAGGCCTATCACCATACTGCTCTTTAAAACATTTCTCAAAAGAGTCCCAAGTATCAATACATCTATCAGGAAGCCTCTTAAACCAATCTCTAGCATCCTCCATTAGAGATTGAACAAATAGTTTCATGACTATATCCTCATGCTCTACCTCATAATCATTAAGCATATCAACAAATAACCTAAGATGATCTTCACAACTAATAGCATTATTACCAGCAAACTTAGGTACCTTATCTCTAATATCATTTGGAAAAGCATTTGGATAGCCAGGAATTCCATCAAAACTTATTTTCCTATAGCCTTCTAGTTGCATAGGTCTTCTTTGAAAGCTCAAACTAGTGTTAACCCTAGGATCAACAATAGCATCTATATTTATTTATGCATTTGACTACTACCTAGGATCTGCACCTATCCTAGCAGATGAAGAAGAATGAACTAGTAGCATTACTAAGTGGAATAATAGTAGTCATAGATGGCATACGTAGTTCAGTAGTAGATGGGCCAAGAGCATTAGCTAAAGAAGCCCTCAAAAACTGGATCTTCCTTTTCTTTTCTACAATGGAAGCCTCAACCTCAGCTCTATCTAGTTCTCTTGCAAGGTCCTCATCTTCTTTTCTCCTTCTATCCATTTCAATGTCCTTATTTGACTCAGGTGGTGGGATCCCTGGTATTTTCACTAATTTGCTTGCTTGGTCACCCACCATCTTCTGCTTTCCTTTCTCATTAGTGATAACCGTAGGTCTAGTGATCCTATGCCCATCTTTATCTTTAGGCAAAGGGACATAACTTTGCACTTGTCTAACCACAGGGCCCTGCCTTTCAAATTCATGATCCTGAAGCAAGCGCTCTTGCTCACTACTCATGGCATCAAGATCACCAAAAACATCATGCTATAGATTTCGAGGAGCAAAAGAAAGCATTTTGCTTCTCTCCTTCATTTCATTTATTTTTCTAAGAAGAGACTACCTCTCTATCAAAGCATTCACCTTCTTAACCTCTCTCTCTTGTAATCTTTTATGTATGGCATCCTGCTCTGCCAACTGCAACCTTAGTGCATTCAAGTCATCAGGATCCACCATAATGTCATCAGAACCAAATGACACATCCATATCAGGAAGATTTTGATATGGGAAGTGAACTTGCCTATGTCTCATGGGTTCTCTTCTAAAATGATCTTCATCAAGATCTAGGTCAATCTCTAAACCCATATCTCTGTTTTGTTCATTCTAACCTACAGGAAATGGACCTTTGTCATGAAATATAGCCTCAGGGGTATCATAGAATCTCTCTTCAGAGTGACCACCATCTAATCTAGAAACTCTATCTTGTGAGCCATCCTCACTTGAGGATACATGTGGTACTCTAGCTCTAGCATTTCTTTGTTCTTTCATGGGAGCACTAGTAGACTCACCATTCCTTCTAATCCAGCTCTTCTTTTCTTGTCCAAGTAGCTGCTCCAAAGTGACCTCTGGATTCTTTCTAACAAAAGACCTAGTATTTCTCCTCTTATCCATGATTTATCAATATGTAGCACTGGTTCTAACCTTTGAGTCGCCACCCACCTTGATGGGAAATCTTTGACACACAAAAGGAAAACAAGAACACACCTACAACCTTCCTCTCTAAATTCTCACCAGGAGAATCATTGTCTTGTTGACCGCTTGGATAGGCAGGTCTATCTGGTCAATAAGATTTTGAATAGTTCAATATGACTACAAATAGAGACCTAACATATGCATATCTTCATAATCATTCTCCCCAGCAGAGTCACCATTTTGTTGGCTATTCCCTTTGATCTTCAAAACTTGTAGATTTATACTTTGATGGATAATTATAATGAAACTTTGACTCTATCACCACTCCAAAGTCTACAAGGAAGAGGGCCAATTAACAAGGATCAAAGAGATCCTCCTACACTTTGAGCCTCAATGCTCAAGCAGGTGTACCCTTGACTCACTTCCTCAAAGGAGTCCCTAAACAATATATAACTATACTCTTTACTATATGATTGAAAGGTTTATCATTTAATTGTGTGTGTGTGTGTGTGTGTGTGTGTGTGTGTGTGTGTGTGTGTGTGTGTGATTGCTAATGGTGGACTACTTCCAGAGAATGGATCAGTGCCTTACCCTAGGGCAGAGAGTCACTTAACAACCTATATCCCTGTAAAACCTTAACTCAAACATATATAGACTCAGAGTAAGTGCTTTTCCTATTACTCCCCTCACTCACATATCAGGACATCAAATCCTTATCTTTCCATGAACTCACTAAACTTACCTTAAAGAATTTAATCCCAACTTTGTTAGGAACTCAAAGATAACCCCAAAATACTCTTTGTTTACCATATGCTAACCCACTTTGTGCAATCAACATATATGAGCTCAAGAGAAAAAAAAAAAGACATACACCAATATGAGATTGGAATCCAAAATATTCTCACTAAGACTTGCAGAATCAATACATTACCAAATGAAAAAATGCAAAAAGGAAACAAACCCTAAATCTAGGCTCTCCTTGTTCAAATTTTCACTGTCAACAATTTGGGACCAAAACCAAAAGAATTGGAACCCCTAGAAACTCAAAAAGTCTACAACTTATACCCCCCTAGTCATCTTGGAAATTTGCAACAAGCTATGGATGACTAGGGTTAAGCTTTCAACCACCCAACCTGCTAGAAATAATCATGAATTTAATTTAGGGGTGGGAAACACATTGAATCCAAGAAAGAGGAAATCCTAGACTGATCCTTAATTATGAAAGTCTTCTCTACAAGTACAAAGGATCACAAAACTAGGCTCAAAAAGATACCCTGCAACATGCCTTGAGCCACAACTATAATGTACATGGTCTACAAATAAGCACTAGACATCTTGGACCACACTACAAACCAATTGCTTCTCACCAAACAGGGTTGTTTCTGAATTGAATTCCATAAAAATGGTACCCTCTGTTGCTAGAAACACCCAGAAATTCAAATTTGAATCTCAACAGTTATTTCTTTGGCACCTGCAAAGAAATGATGGCCAAAAAATTAAACCTTTACCAACTTTAAAATGTAGCCGTCTGATCAATCTCCCTCCGCAGGTTTATGACTTTCCTTAAAAGTGGTCCCAGTCAAACTTAGCGAATTGGCAACAAAGAACTTTCACCAATTCCTGAAACACTTCACTCCTTTGCTAAATAATTTAGCAACTTCCTGACTACCATTTGCCAAATCACCAAACAAACTAGCGAATCACCTTTTTATTGCGTGAATGTGTGAACACATTGAATTTTGTCAGCACCGCCAGATCTTTATCCACTCCGCCAAATCTCAGACCCCACCTGGGCCTGCCTGATGCCACATGTCATCATGCCATTCGCTGCAACTACTGAGTCACCTAACATAGGACCCACCGCCCATCAACCCTTTTAAACACTGCAAGATTAGATGGTTGTCACATGATCACAAGGGGAAAGAATATTCCTTGTGATCACACGCCGACCGTAGATCTTAAATCTCTGACACCGGGCCCTGCTGACATGAAATCCAACTCATCCCAGGCAACAAATAGAAAAATGACACATCAGTGCCACCAAGCAAATAGGTCCCATTGCATGCCCATACAAGAAAATCCAACGGCCTTCATACCACATCAATGACTCTCGTTAAAGCATAGAGATTAAAAGGCTTGCATCTTTTGCTCGTGGTATAGCGACAACCACCGATCTTTGTCACCTGTTAAACATCTATCAGACCCTAGTTGATGGGCCCATTGGGACATGTGTCAACTAGTCACATGGTCGCATGTTAGAAATTCTTGACATGTAATCATGTGACAAGCAATCATTTGAAACCCTTTGAAGACCCAGGCCCACAATCCATCGCACCTACGCAGTTAAGACCGGGGTCGAAAACACAAAGTTTTCAGCACCAAAAGACAAGTGCACAAAAGCTAGAAGGCACAAGGCTAAAAATAATGAGGGTTTTCACACAGACTGAAAACATCATGGATTTTCAAAAATACTATGGGTTTTCAACACTGTGGTAGATTTTTAAATTATTTTCCTGCAGACCTTAGAATTTGAATAACTTTCTAGATTTTATGATTTAGCATGTGCAATCTAGGCTAGAGCAAGGTGACACAATGAAGAACACAGGGCAGGACACTTTAAAAAAACATTTGTAGGGAAAAGGCCATTTTCATAGAATTTTTGCTATGACAGAAAAATGGCCTAACAAACCATTAATTTTCTTGATGTGGGCCCAAGTGAATTTCCTCAGTCTTTTGGCAGTCCAACAAATTTCAATGGTTTTCACTCATTCGCAAGGAAAAGTGCCAGTGTTCCAAATCATTTGGCGGTTCAGTGAAGGAAGGTCGTGTAATTGCTAAAAATTTTAGCAGTGACTTAAAGTTTTCTGCGAACTGGTGAAAAGGTCTTCAGTCACCAGTTTGCTAAATAAGAGAGCAGGGTTAGTATTCTCCTTTGTTCGCTAAGTCACAGGGTTGAGCTCGGGTTAAGTTTTTCATTTCATGAATAGGAAAATGCTTTGTCATGTGTTCGCTAAGAGTTAACCTAAGGTAGCAGTTGAGTTAAGACAAAAGGACCACGAAAAAGTGAGATCGAATGATTGTGATATAAAGTTGATCATGATTCAAATGTGGACCATTGATTTGCTGCTGATGCCATGGAAATGACTGTTTGATTTCAAATTCAAATTTCTAAGGGTTTCCTGCAACCAGAAGGACTAAAATTCAATGCAGAAGCGACTGGAGCTTGTAAGAGATGATTTGTTTGTCATTGCAGTGTGGTCCAGGGTGTGCCATGATCATTTGCAGGGGTTTGTACTGTGTTCTTTGTGCTCGAGGTGTGTTGTAGGTGGCCAAAAAAGGGTTAAAAATTTTATAATTCCATGATTTGTAGTACTTTGCCAGAGATCTATCATAAGTGCAAATCTTTCTCAGGCATGTCAGACTAGTTTTCATCCCCTACATTTAATTCTTCACTATTTCAGTTGGTCTCATGGGTGAAATGCTAACCCTAGTCATCAGTAGCTTGTTGCAACTTGTTTTGGGTTTCCAAGATGATTAGGGGGTATAAGTTGTAGCATTTTTTACTTAGTGAGGGGTCCAAAACTTTCTTTTTGGTCCCTAATTGTTGATGTTAATTTACTGAGCAGGGAAAGCTTGGATTTAGGGTTTGTTTCCATGCATTTTATTGTTTGATAATGTATTGATCCTACAAATTTTAATGAGAATACATTTGGATTCCAATCTCATGTTTGTGTATGTCTTCTCATTTTGTTCTTGAGCTCATATATGTTAATTTCACAAAGTGGGTTATCATATGGTAAACAAAGAGTATTTTGAGATTATCTTTGAGTTCCTAACAAAGTTAGGATTAAATTCTTTTAGGTAGTTTCAGTGATTTCATGGCTAGATAAGGATTTGATGTCCTGATATGTGAGTGATAAGGATAATAGGCAAAGCACTTATCCTGAATTCAATTGTGTTTAAGTTAGGGTTCAGTTGATATATGTTATTAGGTGACTCTTTGCCCTTGGTTAAGGCATTGGTCCATTCCCTAGAGGTTGTTCATCATCAATCACATACACACATTTAAATGATAAAATCTTTCAATTAGTAAGTAAAGGACATAGTTGAATATTGTTTTGAGACTCCTTTGGAGAAGTGAGTCGAGGGTACACCCGCCTAAGCATTAAAGCTCAAAGTGTAGGAGGATCTTGTTGTTGATCCTTGTTAATTGGCCCTCTTCCTTTTAGACTTTAGAGTGGTGATAGAGTCAAAGTTATATTTAAGTTATCCATCAAAGTATAAATCTACAAGTTGAAGATCAAAGGGAACTCCCAACAAGATCCTTGGCTAAGTGTTGTCGGTTCGGTCTGTTCCTTAAGTGATTAGGTATATCCTCCCAATCCCTACCAGTGATATAGTTGGAGACTCTGTTACCCAGGATAGGTCTGAGGCAATCCATAAGAGGTTTGAATCTTTAGCCTAGGTTAGGTTGGTTCACAATCTAGTGGCCATTCAAAAATCTGATGGATCTCCCATTTCCAATTTTCCAAAAATCTCCTTTAGATAAAAGGGTCTTACATTTACATATGTTCATCTAGAATCCACTGGGGAGATTTCCATCATGGAACATTTGCCTATAGGGGTATCCTTGGAGATACTTGGCTTCCATAAGTTTGCACCAATCCGCCTTCCCTTCTATAAGCTTCCAAGCCACTTTCATGGTAAGGGCTTTATTCATCAGCCCAATTTTTCTTAGCCCCAAGCCACCCATTCTTTTTGGGAGGCAAATAGTCTTCCAATTTATGAGAGACATCCTTTTCTTTTCTTCAGATCCTACCATAGAAAGGTTCTCAGAATCATTTCAAGTTTGTCTACCATGTAGCCTTTGATTTTAAAGAGGGATAGGAAGTAAGCAAGGATCCCTTGGAGCATGGAGGCCACAAGATAAAGTTTTCCAGTATTGCTTAAAAACTTCTCCTTCTAGCCAACAAGTTTCCTTTGGGTTCTTTCAAGGATGGAATTCCAGAACTCTTCGGACACCTCTTTAACCGTAAGGGGGAGGCCAAGGTAGGTAGAAGGGAGTGAAGCCACCAAACAACCTAGGATTTGAAGCACCTTATTTTGTAGCTCCATGGGGGTATTAAAGAAGAACAACCTACTCTTTTGATAGTTGATACATTATCCAGAAGACCAAGCATAAATTTCCAAGATTTGTTTCCATTGCCTAGCCTCAATCACTGAAGAATACCCAAAGAGGAAGGTGTCATCCACAAACTGTTCTAGCACCACTTGTGGATGGGTAGAAGTAGGTTTGATGCCTTTTATTCTTCCTGTAGTAGAAAACATACAAAGATTCTTAAGTTTAAAATAACCACCAAGGGAGCCATTTACCAGAATAGAGAGGCTAATAGTTTGAGTACAGTCTTGAGCCATTAATCCTTGTCTTGAACCTTATGTTTTAAAGAATAACACTTCTCATTATCATGGCCATTTTGATGATGGTATTGATAAAAACCTTTAGGATCAAATTATTTAGATGCTATTGTAGTAGGTAAAAGAGGTCAAATAGGAGGTAAAGTAATCATATTAGTAGTTATCAACCTATTCATGATAGAATGTAAAGATTTAGAGAGAGGAGTAAACATACAATTCAAATGAAAAGAAATGGATACAAAAGTAGCATTGTGGGATGCAATAGCAACCTGATCATCAACAGGATTTTCTTGTTTATTTATCTTGACATAGTTGTTAGGTTTTTGAAATTTATTTGGTTTAGGAGCAGCATCACTCTTATCAACTAGAATAGGAGCCATTATAGTGTTGCTCTCAAATTGACTCACTTGTAATTGATAATGATGAAGTGTTGCACAAAGTTGTTGAAAGAATCTTATCTCTAATATCCTTTTGAAATTTTGAAATAATCATACATTGAATATCCATATCAAGAATAGGATAAGAAATCTGAGCATGCAAATTCTTAAATCTACCAATGAATTCAATTAATTTTTCCTTGGTGTTTTGTTTACAATGCATCAAATCAATTAAGGACACTTGCAAACCAATGTTATTTTGAAATTTTTGAATAAAAGCATTGAAAAGTTTTGGAAAAGAATCAATAGCATAAGGAGGCAAGGAACAATACCATTGTAAGGCCTTGGCAAAAAAAGTTCTATCAAACAACTTGGCTAAAATCCTATGGTCATGAGGATAGTCACTGCAAAGGATTTGAAATGTTTTAACATGAGTAACCAGGTCTCCCTTACCATTGTAACTCTCAAGATGAGGTATATCGGCTTATTGAGGAATAGGAGCATGAATGATGTCTAAGGATAAAGGACTTCCCATGTCACATGTAGGAATGCTAAACTTGTTTTGAGTTAAGGACACAATTTTAAAGATGACATGGTTTGAGCCACACTGATGATTGTTTAATCATTAGAGAAAATAGGAGGTATAGAAACATTAGAAACACTAGGTAAAGTGTATGAAGTTGTACGAATAGAAGACACAACTGAAGGAACACTTGGGACCACAGTTGGAAGAGGATTAGAATAAGTAAAAGGAACATTATGGTAAGAAGGTTGTGATGTAGGAAGAGATATAGGAGGAACACTCATAGTAAGAGGGGGAACCATTGTAGTCACCAAAGGAGGGGTATAAGTAGGGATACTAGATAAAGGAACTGAAGAGGGTTCTACACTAGTAATCGAAGGAATCAATCCTAAATCTTGAGTTTCTTGATGTAAAGGTTTAATATTTGAGTCCACAAGGTGAGTGATACCATGAAAAAGATTAGCACCTTGATCATTATCACAAAGATCTTTTTTAAGAGCCTTTATAGCTTGAATAGAATCTTGATTATGGTTTTCTTGATTAAGCCAATTATCCATTTTATCAAGTTCAGTTGAAATTTTTTGGACTTGTTCAGGAAGGGATCTTAAAGCATCATTCTCATCATGAGATGAGTGAGAAGAGTTTTTCTCTATAATAGGGTTGGAATCATGAATAATCAAATTGTCATCCAGGATCCTAAGGAAAGGAGATGAAGACTCGGGATCAAAGGAACCCATAAATCTATGAATTCATCTAACTAAAATATTATAGTAAGACTAGAGGTAGTAAAGCTCATATATGAATGCAATGCAAATGTACTAAACTAGGAAAACAAAAAGCATGAACAAATAAATGTTTTAGTATTTTTATTTTATATGAGATGCAAAGATATAAAAGAAGGGTAATACATGAAACATCTAACACCATAGAAGAAAGAGTTGTCTATCACGGGTTCAACAAAATGTAGGATTAAGGTGAACACACAAGATAATACAAAGGGAAATCTAACACCACAAATACAATAGGGCACCTAATTCAAAAAAAGATAGGGGTAAGATTGTCAGGTTCACCAAAAATGTAGATAAACAAAGAGTGCTCTCCTAAGGGGAATGGAAGTGTGATGTGATAATATGATGAGGATGAGAATATAAGATATACTTCTTAAATCCAAATTCCCAAAGGAAGATCCAAATTGATTAACCACAAGAGGATGGTCAATAGATATATGAATCAATTGATGGAGAATATGAATAAAGAGGATAACCTTGTATTCCATTATGGAAAGTATTTATCGAAATCTTAATTGAATTGAAGAAAAATACTAACCTCAAGTATGAAAGATCTGGAAAATGCTATTTTCTAATGTTTGTGCTCAGTTTCAGAGAATTCTACAACCAGAACTGGTGTGTAAATGCATAGATAGAGAGAACCTAGGAACCTTTTTCTTTTCAAAGCAAGGTCATCCATGACCTACACAGTTCCAATGGAAATTCAGTTTACAGATCTCGAAAGTTCACCAAAAAGGGTACTCAGATCTGAATTCCAATTCACTGTCCCATACCTATACCTGCAAGAAAATGAGATATTTTGTTGTTTGGATGAGGATTTTTCCTTGTTCAAACCCCAATTTGGAGTTGACCTTGAAATATAATTGAAATTATGATATGTAAACAAAGAAAATGGAACTATTCACCTTTTTTATGTTGAAGTTCTTGTGGAGGATTCAAATCCTTGAATCTACAAGTATGAATGTAGAATTGAATGTAGGATGTCTCAAATAAATTGCATTAGATCTTCAACACCAATGTTGAGTGGATCTTGGAATGGGAAGAAGCTTGGATGAAGGTGGATGGAGGAATCTTCAATAAGAGGGCTCCAAAGAGATTGAATCCTTCAATGGCTATCAATGGATCTCCTTGATAAATTGGATCTTGAATGATTGAATGCTTGAAGCTAAATGAATGCTTGAATGCTTTCCTTATTCTCATTTCTTTTTTGATAATTGCTTGATCACTTGAGACATGATAGATTTCACCCTTCGTTGATTATTCATGGATGCTTGAACAAGAGATGGATTGAAATGAGAGAGGAAGGCTTCATTTTATACTAGTCTAAGGCACAAACTTCTAGAGAGGCCAACATTGGAGAATTAAATTCTAATTAAGTCTTAACCCATAGAAATGGACCTAGACTAAATACAATTTAAGATTTTACCATTCCAAAATCTGAATCAGCCGACTCGAAAGCAAGAAATAAAACTTTCTAAAGCTCGACATTCCAAAACCTCCAGAATCTTAAATTTTGACCTAGGGTCAGGGTTGAGGTCAACTTTGACCTAGGTCAAATTTGAGGTCATCCTTGACCTAGGTCAAATTTGAGGTCAACCTTGACCTAGAAGGTCCTCCTTCACCTTGAAATTAAAGATCTGAGTTTCTCAGGATAGAGTGCCAAAAAGAGGCTGGAAACAGGTGGAGAGAGAAGTAGAACAGGGGGGAAAAGCTAGATCCTATCAAAGACCCACTCAAAGGTGATTGACATGACCCTAGACCACTTAGTTGGAGGGCTAAACTGGTCCTTGTAAGATTTGAACAATACAAATCCACAAAACCTAAAGATCACTTGCATAGAAAAACCTGTTACAAGGAAGTAGAGACAAGAAGAGGGGAAGCCTTTGACTCAAAAATATGAGGAAGAAAATATCCTCAAATAATGAATGAGTTAAATGTACAATGGATCATCCTTATAAAGGAGATCAAAATCCTTGAAAGGCAAACCCTAGTGCATGTAATAATTAGTTAAATTATTATAAGACTAATGCATGCAAGTTTATATTTAAAAAAACTAGTGCATGAGTTTAAAATAACTTGTGCATGTGTGTTTAAATATAAAAAAATAAAGAAAAATATTTGACATCTTAAAAAAGGATGAAAGATTAATTAACATAATTAATACTTTACTCTAACACCCCCACTTAAGATGAGCAATGATGCAGCTACAAACAATGCAAGAAGAAAGCAAAAAATGGGTCTCGACAACATGGCCTGATGAGGTACCCAGCACAAAAAAGAGTCTTTATAAAGTGGAGAAATAGAGAAAATATGGGAAAAAACTCTACTCCAAAAAGAGACAAAGACTAGTTTGAAGGACTAAAGAAGCCCCCAAAACTAGGAATGTTCCATAAAATAGGAACAAGGATGAACATGTACAACATCACTGAACCATTAAACTGCAAACTTTGTCAAGAAGAAACTGATGATCTGAAGATCCTCCATAGAAATATGACTAGGTAGAGAAGACTGTAATCTACATGAGTGCTCTCAAATAACACTACTCAAATCAGGAGGCAAACAAAGGAAAACACCTGAACTCAAAGATATAGATGGCATCAACACCAAAAGCCTAAAGAGCTAATCAATCAAAGCTAGAAAAGTGCATGCAAAAAATAGGAAAGAAAAGAGTGTCCATATGGTAAATGATCCATCTCACCAAAATGCATAGGTATCTAGCCACTACAACTGCCTAGTACACATGATGAAATACTGAATACATAGCTCACACTATCAAACCAAGGAAGTAGTAGAACCAATAGTAGAAACCCCCCCATACTACTGACAAGGGACTAATGATAGGTACACTGAAAAGATCATCCAATATGAACTACATGATGAAGATGAATCTGAAACATCTAATGTGCAGAGAGAGTACAAACACAAATAAAGATACCTAAGGCTAATGCCATTGGAGGAATGCTCACATGACAAAAGAAGATGGCAAACAAAGGAAAACATCAAACCCCCACAACACTTTATAATGGAGTGCGAGTATATAAAGCATGAAAATGTGCAAGATCTCATCATACAATAGAATGACACTTTATCTTAGTGTGTGTGCATAAAAGAATGCTACAAAAGTGAAGTATACACTGCTCAAAGAAAGAGTGAAGGATACTGAAACAAAAGAACAACCTAAGAAGAGCCATCCCTTAAAGGGAAGAGAACCCAGGACTTGTAACATCTAAGATATCAACCAGAGTACGAAAATGCCAAAAATTAAATAAAATATACCTGGAGCAGATTTTGAAAAAAAAGACTCATAGAACTAGAAATCTCTTAGAACAAGCTTTCCAATGATATCTTGCTTTCCCAAAACGGAGTCTAGATGCGCAATATAGAGCTTTAGAAGTGCAAAACTGAACATCTAGCTTTGATAGTAAAAAAAACCATCAAAAGAGAAAAAAAAGAAAATTCAAACCTCCAGATTTGGATAGAGCTTAGAACCAGATTTCTGACGATATCTCATTTGCTCAATTTTGACACCGTATGCTCAAGTTATGAGCAAAATACCAATTGCTACGCTGAAGGCCCAAATGGTATCTAAATGTGCTGACATTAGCACATCATGGGCTTAAAATTGATGGCCAAATGGCCACCACAACATGCAAGCCCCTTGGGGCTAAAATTTTGGCCCCTTGGTCACCATATGACCAGGGGCTAAAACCACATGCACTGGCCTAAATTTGATGGCCAAATGGCCCTCACCGACCAAAATAGGAAAAAAATTATAAAAAATGAATCTTTTTTTTCAAAATTGCATGCGCCCCTCAGGATCTGTGTCAAACCATTCAGTTTTTTCCTCGATTTGGGTGCTATTTTTTGGGTCTTAATTTGTGTGCCAAACAACAAAATTTGTGCTTCGATTTGCATGTCAAAACTAGAGAATTTTGCATCGAAAAACATGTCAGTCCGTACAAATGATGCCTCAGAAATTGTATCAAGTTGTCCGGTACCAAAAAAATGCCCCAAAATGCAAAGTTGTCCAAATTGGATGTGTCTTATATCAAAATAGGGGTTTTTTGTAAGATTTCACAAATGTGCAAATCCACAAAAAACCAAGATCACCTGCAAGCAAAATACCAGAAGCTGGAGCGAAAACCTGAGAGAGAGAGAGAGCAAGGGTTTTGAGAATCTCAGCGGAGTGAGAGCAAAATTTGTATTTCCCAAAAATATGAACAATAATTACAAAAAGCGGCTTATAAGGTGAGAAACCCTAAAGCTGGAGAAAGCTAGGTTTGTGCATTTAATAATTAATAAACATATTAATTATTATGCACCTAAATGACAAGCTTAAGTGAAAAAAGAATAATAGTGACCTTTAATAATTAAATCAGATAGACTTAATTATAAAGGTAAATATACTATTACTCTAACACCCCCCCTTAAGCGAAGCTCAGGAGGAAACTAACCTAGCACAAATAAGAAAGCAGAAAAATGGGTCCCGGCAACAAGGCCTGATCAGGTACCCAACAACAAAGAAATCTCTGTGAACCGGGGAAATAGAGAAAACCCAGTGGGAAAAACCCTACCCCAAAAAGAGATACAACAACATGCTGAAAAGAAACATGAAGGAAGGACTCAACAAGACCCCCCAAGGACAACTTCTGTCACCCCAAGCATAGAATGCAACTGAAGATAGCGCGGAGATGCAAAGGGTTTGGTGAAGATGTCAGCAACCTGCGCGTCAGTGGGAATGTACTCCAAAGTGAGAACACCATCTTGAATCTGCTGACGGATGAAGTGCATATGAAGCTTAATGTGTTTAGTGCGCTGATGCTCCACCAGGTTGCGAGAAATGTGAATAGCACTCTGATTATCGCACCACAGAATAGTGGGACGATCAGGAGGAAAACCAAACTCAGTCATCAACTGCCGAAGCCATAAAATCTCCTGACTAGCATGAACTGCCGCTCTGTACTCAGCCTCTGTAGATGAAAGTGCTCGAGCGTTCTGCTTCTTGCACAACCATGTGATAGGACCAGAGCCAAGATAGAAAACAAAGCCAGAAGTAGACTTCCGATCATCAACATCACCAGCCCAATCTGAGTCAGTGTAGCCAACAATGTGAGGAGCCCCTGATGTGTAGTGAATGCCATACATAAGTGTGCCCTGAATGTATCTCAAAATACGCTTGGCAGCTTGCCAATGACTCTCATGAGGCTCATGTGAGAACCGAGAGACTAGACCAACTGCAAAGGAGAGATCAGGACGAGTGTGTGTCAGGTATAACAAACTGCCAACCAACTGCCGATACAAAGTAGCATCCACTGAAGGCGTAGTGCAAGAGGTAGACAAAGTAACACCCGACTGAAAAGGTGTGGGAGCAGGCTTGCAATCAAGCATATCAAAGCGCTGAAGCATGTCAAGAGCATACTTCTGCTGGTAAACAAAGATCCCAGTAGGTGATTGCACAATCTGTAGACCCAGAAAGAAGTGTAAAAGACCAAGGTCTGTCATCTCAAACTGCTCCATCAATGCGCACTGAACATCCTGAATCATAGAAGATGAGCTACCTGTGATGAGAAGATCATCAACGTATAGCACAAGTATCAAAATCTCATCCTCAAGACGCTGAATGTAGACTGTAGGATCAGAATGACAGCGTGTGAATCCTGTAGAAAGCAAAAAGGAGTCCATCTTCTCATACCAAGCCCGAGGGGCCTGTTTGAGACCATATAAAGAACGCCGAAGTCTGCAAACTAAGGAGGAATCCTGCACAAATCCTTGAGGCTGCTCCATGTAAATCTCCTCACTAAGATCACCGTGCAAGAAAGCACTCTTCAGATCCATCTGAAAAATGGGCCATCCCTGAGAAGCTGCGAGGGATAAGACAAGGCGAATAGAGTTCATCTTGGCGACAGGGGCAAATGTCTCAGTGTAATCAATACCCTCAACCTGTGAAAAACCCTTCGCAACAAGACGTGCCTTGTACTTATCAATAGAACCATCAGCAGCAAACTTAGTACGATACAACCACTTGCATCGCACTAACTTTCTTCCCTTAGGAAGCGAACAAAGATCCCAAGTATGATTCTTCATCAAAGAAGAATACTCCTCCTCCATAGCACTGTCCCACTCAGTATGTCCTGTCGCTGCCCCAAATGTCTGAGGATCACCACAAATAGCATGACTCAGAAGACTGGAACCTGCAATATGAGACCGGGTGCGATGAGAGGTGGAAGGGTCACCAGCCAGAGATCCTGCAGCATCAACTGTAACACGAGCCCATCTAGGCATCTGTGGAGGATCCTGTGGTGGAGGTAAATGGGGATCACCAAGATCTTCATCCTCATCATCCTTAAACACAACTGGAAGAGAGGAGGGAGTAGTGGTGAGTGAAGTAGACTCTGGAAGCGGAGTATCTACTGCAGGAAGGCACTCATCAAACTGGACATCCCGTCGAAACAGGACCTCTCTGGAATCAGGATCAAACAACCTATATGCCTTAACATCCTCGCAGTAGCCAACAAAAATGAGGTGTCAGCTCTTCCGCTCCATCGCTTTCCTCTGAGCGTCAGGCACAAATGCCCATGCTTCACTGCCAAAAACTCGAAATGAAGATACATCAGGCTTGACATGAGACCAAGCCTCCTCAGGAGTCATATGTCGAACTGCCTTGTGAGGCATCTGATTCTGAATATAGTTGGCACAATTGACTGCCTCTGCCCAAAAAGACGAATCCATGGACCTGGACTGTATCATACAATTAGCCATCTCCCGAAGTGTTCTGTTCTTTCTCTCTGCCACACCATTTTGCTGAGGGGTGTAGGGCACTGAAAACTGATGCTGAAGACCATGTTCAGAGCAAAAATCTCGGAAAGCCTGGTTCACATACTCCCCCCCATTATCTGTGCGTATCCGGCGAATAGAAAGACCAGATTGCTTCTCCACAAATGTCTTAAAGACTCGAAATGAATCAAAGACATCAGACTTGTACTTCAAAAAGTACACCCATGTGCGCCTGGAGAAGTCATCAATGAATGTGAGCACATATCTGGCACCAGAAAAAGAAGGAGTAGGAAAGGACATGAGGTCACTATGAATCAACTCCAATGGTGCCAAAGCACGAGTAGCTCGTCCCTGAGGAAAAGGATCCCTATGTTGTTTGCCAAGAACACAACCCTGACAAACCCCATCAGTGCAAGTAATCTGTGGAAGCCCAAGAACAAGTGCCTGTGTGCTCATCTGCTGAAGATATCTGTAATTGACATGGCCCAAACGCTCATGCCAAAGTCTACTCACTGAATCTGCATGTGCTATAAGACAGGAACCTGTGCCAACAGAAGACTCAAATCCATCAAATCTGTATAGGCGGGATGCAGTGTCAACACTCCCAGTAGCCACAATCATCTCAGTATCATGTAAGTCCTAAATAACCACATCATGTGGTGAGAACTCAACTGTCTTACCAGAGCCAGAGTGGCAAATCTGATAGATAGACAGAAGGTTCGTCGAAATGTCGGGGACAAGAAGAACATCCTGAAGAGAACCCCCAGCTAATGCAACTGAACCAGAACCCAAAACCGAAAGATGAGATGAGTTCCCAACAGCAATCTGCGAAGTAGCGCAAGGAGCAATTGAGGTGACCAACTGCTGAGTGTGAGTCATGTGGTGAGAAGCACCGGAATCAAGAATCCAGGTGGGCCCAGAAGTCATAGCTTGTGCAGTAAGAGCATGACCTTTCCCTGCAGGGGAGGAGGTGGACTGGGGAGCTGAAATGTGATGCTCCTGCATGGCTTCCTCTAAAGCCTCCAAACGTTTCCAACACCTGGAAACGGGATGTCCATCCTTGCCACAAAAGCTACAGGTCTCAACTGATTTCTTCTTAGTCTTGGAGGTAGACTCAGTAGACTTCGAAGAAGATTTACCCTTAGAAGGGTTTGCTGGAGGTTTGGAATCATTTTTCTGTACAGGTTTGGAGGAAGACTCATTGCCTGCGGAATCTTTCTTCAATTTGCCTTTCGGTTTTGGTTTCTCCTGTGAAGACTGAGCAACCAACGCTTGGCTAGAAGAGCCAGAAGCATCCATCTGTTGGATCTTTGCCTGTTCCCATGTCAACCGATCACAGAATGTCTCAAAAGAAGGCATGGTGTGCCTAGCACCCAAAGCATCCATGGTGGAGTAGAAAGTGGAAGAAAAGATCTGATACTGTCCTCGCAACTTTGAGAGTATCAAGAAGATACACTCATCATCTGTCTTTGTTTTCCCACATCTCTGCAAAACTGAACGCAGAGACTTGAACTTCATCAAGAAGTCCTCAATGGTGGGAAAGCTGGTAGGAGTCAAAGTAGTCAACTCTGCATCTAGCTGAAGTGCCCTGAACTCATTAACTGTGCCAAACAAATCTGAAAACTTGCCCCAAATGGCCCTAGGAGTGGTCAAACCTTCCAAGTGAAAGAGGAGACTATCGGAGATGTTCAGTGCAATCAAGCCCATGGCTTCATCCATCTTATTTCTGTGCTGAAGAATCTCAAAGGGACGTTGCAGGACAGGTTGGTTCTCATCCAGACATGACCATAAGCCACGTGACATAAGAAGTCTGGTCATGTGCGCTTTCTAGGTATGATAATTATGCGGTGTCAGCCGGGTCACAGAGGGATCCGACATTGAGAGAAGAAGAAGACAGAAGTAGAAGGGTCTTTTCTGAAGTAAATTACAGAAAGGAAAAAAACACCCCCCCATAATGTATAAATCAAACCCCCGTACAGCAAATAACTGAAAGCACAAAAAAAATGAGGAGAAAACCTGGACTCCAGAAGCAGAGAAGGAGGAAACAGAAGCCTCTACTTTGACGCTGAAAACAGGTACTCAAACGGCTGAATCAGCTAACGAAACCAGCATCATTGCATCCGTCTTGGAAACACCTTTCCGGCGATATTTCGTTTTTCGAAAGAGGACACCGTATGCCCAAGTTATGAGCAAAAACGCCCAGGTACCCTCAAAATGCAAGCTCTCTGGAAAAAACCAGTGAGGGCAAAAAAATTGACGGCCGTATGACCGTCACTAGGCTGTCGCTGATGTCAGCATGATGTCATCACCGTACAATGCCAAAAAAATTGACGGCCGCCGGAAAATTTTAAGAAACCCGCCGGAAAAAAAATCCGGCTGTGTGACATCGGATGACGTCACCTGTGGCTGCCGCGGGTGGCGGGCCGGTGGCCGGGAAGCGGCTCCACCGGCTGCGGTGGCGGCCGGGCGGAGGGCGGGTGGCGGCCGGGCGGAGGGCGGGCGGCGGCTGGGCGCGGCGGCGCGGCGGGGGCGCGCTGGCGGCGCGCTGGCCGGCAGCCGCTGCGGGCGGCGCGCTGGCGGTGCGCTGGCGGCGCGCTGGCAGCGCGCCGTTTAAATTTAAAAAAACTTTGTTTTTTCATGTTTTTCGAGACGTTTTCTCAATTTTCGAGCCGTACGGCCCTAGTAGGGCAAAATTTTTTTTCCTGTGGTCACGGGGGCCAAACTGAGTCGAGTTTTATATAATTTCGACTCTCCCGGACCTTCTGAACGCAATGGCGGAGTCCGTTTCTGCTCAATCTGCTCCAGAAGATCGTGCCTCCTTCAAAGTGACAGAAAACCCCAGAAACAAGCTGTGGCTGTCGTCTTCGAATCGTGGCTTCAAAAAATATTGATCAGGTAGCAACAGGGCGGCTCTGATACCATGTAAGATTTCACAAATGTGCAAATCCACAAAAAACCAAGATCACCTGCAAACAAAATACCAGAAGCTGGAGCGAAAACCTGAGAGAGAGAGAGAGCAAGGGTTTTGAGAATCTCAGCGGAGTGAGAGAAAAATTTGTATTTCCCAAAAGTATGAACAATAATTACAAAAAGTGGCTTATAAGGTGAGAAACCCTAAAGCCGGAGAAAGCTAGGTTTGTGCATTTAATAATTAATAAACATATTAATTATTATGCACCTAAATGACAAGCTTAAGTGAAAAAAGAATAATAGTGACCTTTAATAATTAAATCAGATAGACTTAATTATAAAGGTAAATATACTATTACTCTAACATTTTTGGGCACTACGAGCTCAACAGTGAGGTCTATTTGAGCTCAAAGTGCACCATAATTTAGGAACCCCCTAATTTCAATTTAAAAAAATAACCAAAAAAGCCCTAATCTGAATCCTTCAAATGCAAACAAGATGTAGCATATTAGGCTCTGATACCATGTAGGATTTGAGCAATACAAATCCATAAAACCTAAAGATCACCTGCATAGAAAAACCTATTACAAGGAAGTAGAGACAAGAAGAAGGCAAGGGTTTGACTCAAAAATATGAAGAAGAAAATATCCTCAAATAATGAATGAATTAAATGTACAATGGATCATCTTTATAAATGAGATCAAAAGCCTTGAAAGGCAAACCCTAGTGCATGTAATAATTAGTTAAATTATTACAAGACTAATGCATCCAAGTTTATATTTAAAACAACTAGTGCATGAGTTGAAAACAACTCGCGCATGTGTGTCTAAATATAAAGAGCTAAAGAAAAAGAGTTGACATCTTAAGAAGGGAGTAAAGATTAATTAACATAATTAATACTTTACTCTAATAGTCCTAAATGGAAGTGCTTCCATTTTCTGACCACACACACACACACACAGAGATATATATTGGGTGACCTGATACATATCCATGATATGTAACTAGTATTATTGATATCATTAGTGGTAATAATCAGTATCACCATAGTTAGCATGATCAATAATTAATGGTATGCCTATGTAGGGAGATGACCCTACATGGCATTAGCCACGTATAGTCATGTCTCTATGTAAACATAACCTTTCACTTATATTTAAATCATCATGTTCTTCCTGTTGAGAATATCAATTAGAGTGTATAAGTAAAATTTACCAAAACAAGTATACAATTCTAACAATCTCTGCAATATTAATGTTTCATGATCTTAGTAAATGTTATAGTAAATATCAGTCAAAGATAAATTCTGTAAACATCATCATTAAAGACTATTAAATTTCTCTATTAAGATCTGCATTCCTTAACAAAGATAAGTATAAGATAAATATCATATTTATAGGGGGCATAAAAAAAATTATGTAATAAGTTCTTACAGCAATTATATACGAGATCAAAAAATGATGCAAATATAATAGACATTTCTAATAGAAGAATAAAATAAACAATGAATAATACGACAACATTAAAATATAAAATAAACAAAACTTAAAATTTGTAGAAATGATACAAAGTGCTCCTAAAAAGGAGAAAGAGTATAGAAATAAGATAGTGTAGTGACATTGCTAGAAAAAAAAAAAGAAATAACCACTCAAAATAGGCACAGAGAAAGGAGAGAAACTCCCTAAGAGATAGGTGAAAGTTAGGTGTCAGAGGAGTAAGAATGTTTTATAAAGCATAATAATTTTAGAGAAGAAATGATACAATGCAAAGAGGAGAATGACATGAGAGAAGACTAATGGAGGCTAAGACATTATGACATAGATTAATCATAATAGAATAGAAATAAAATAAATTACCTACTATCATAAGTTTTCAAATTTAATGCCTTTTGGAAAGAACAAATGAGACAACAAAAGCTAGAGAAATTATACTTCTGATTGGGAGGCAAAGCTGGTGGATAGACAATCTTAGAAAGAGTGGGTGAGATGTGAAAGGAGACTGAGAATGGTGTGATTGGACCACATAATGGTTGAACACTTATAATTTTAATGCATATGTGTGCTGGAGGGAATAATATGAAGATGATAAGCTTAGCTTAGCCACAAAATAAATTGAACTAATGCTAAGTACAAAATGGTGACAAAAAAATATGAGTGGTACATTCCATAAATGGCGGTAGAGAAATTTTGGAGTAGAAACATGTTAAGAAGCAATAAAAAAATTTTAGTAACAAAAATAAAGATATTTTTGGTAGAAAAAAATGGAAACAAATCTCCCTTGCATGAAAGGGCATAAATGTGAGTGGGCAATGAATACAACATAATTTTTAAATAAATAGAGAAACAAAAGGCTAAAAGGGATACTTTTGCAGTGTACGAGATGATAAAAATTGGTTTGGAGAAGAAAAAAAAATGAGGTAAATCATAGAGAAGAAATACACCACATTAATACTGCTAAGAGTTATTTTTGTTTTCATTACTTATGAGGAAATCACATTATTTTTCAAAGTCATTTGCTAAAGAAGGATAGACAATTCGGTAAAGTAAGAAAAACTATTTGGTAAAGGAAATAAGAAGACAGGTAATTTCGGTAAAGGAAAAGAAATTTTAGAGACCGAGCAAGGCAAAATTGAGCACCGAGAATCAAGTTGTACTAGGATAAAACATGAACCAAACTGAGCTAAAGAAAATGTATTATGGAGCATAGCAGGATGACACAAGAAGAATCTTTTGATACATTGAACCTAGACACCGAACATAAAATGGTTTACATTTAGGAGATTGTATAACACAACATTGGAGATTGAAACTTAATATTTATACATGATTACAAGGTGAGATCTATTATTGAGAATAGAGTATTAAATATTCATTGGAGAAGTAAATAATTCTAGCACCACTCGTAGAGATGATTATAGAACTCCTAGTACCACTTTCAGAATTATATATAAATGGATCTCAGTGTGTAGATCAAGAGAGAGATTGTGGTATTTATGTGAAAGAAGAGATTTCATGTGTGAAGAAGATATTATAGAAAGGGTGGTGAGAAAACAAGCCATTGAGTATTGAATTGTTATTGAGTGAGGTACATAGTATGAGGTAATTAGTTATTGAGAAAATAGAGTCTAATATTTATACGACTAATGCATGTTTATAGAAAAGTTTATGTTACTGACTAAAGAGTAATCATAATTGTAAAAAAATTTTAACCAAGTAGATCCTAACAAATATTATTTTGTAAATCCTTTAACTAGGTTAGAATTGTAAAATCCTTTTAGGAAGTAGACTTTGTTGGTTCTTTTCCTTGCAGGACCAAACTTGAATAAAATGGTTGGGCTTGAAACATAGGTTAAGCACTCAAGCTTGACAAGGAAAACAAACCAACAAGATGGTGACTCTGCTAGGGAAATGAAATAAGTTTACTGATAAGAGTATCCTAGAGTCTTGTTGTATTCAGTTTGGGGAAGAGTCTTGTACGTTTTCCAATCTAGGAATTGCTTTTCAGATTTGCAAATGTGCTACCTGGATTTGTTGATTGATTTATGTGTGGCTTTTTTGTGGGAGTTCTTAGAGTCTATTGGTGTTTCAAGATAGATCAGTAAAATTTGTGTCCTCTGAAGAGAGGTGGCGACTCTATGCTAGAAAGAACCTGAGTTGTGAAGTTTTGTTGGGACTTCATTTAGCTGAGAAGAAGGCGACAGCATTTAGTAGGGAAATCTAGGTATTCTCCATTCAGTGTATTGTATTTGCATGGTCCTTATCAAATGGTTTTTTCATGAAGAAAGGACATATAAGCATGAAGTATGTAGGAAAGATTCAGTGACAAAAGGAGGTTCAATTCAAGTATAGATTTCCTATCATTGGTCTTGAAGATTTTGAACTAGGTGTGCAACAGTTGTAGCCAGTGATGGATGTTCACAGGGTTTCTTTTGTCAGAGGATATGTGCCATTTTGTTAGGATGGCATACCTGGTTTCCCTAATAAGATCCCTGATAAAATCAGGGGATACTTGCCTAAGTTTAATAGGAATCACTGTCCATCAGCAAGAAAACATGTTTAGTGCTTTACTGATGTGATGAATGATTTTGAGGTTTTCCATGAAGACCTTTGGATGAAATTGTTTGTTCAAACTCTAGAGGGTGATGCTAGAGACTGGTTTTCTTTCCTGCCGACATGTTCTATTTCATCCTAGAGTGAGATGCATTCAGCCTTCATGGAGCAGTTTGAAGAAAGGGTAAGCATATCTGATTCTTATGATAAGTTTTTAAAGATTCATATCGAGAAAGATGAACTTGTCCCTTAGTTCAGTATCAGATTTGCAAAATTTTTGAATGAAATCCCTGAAGATTATAGACCCAATGACCAAGTGTGTGTAAATGTCTACTTTGATGCATTTGATAAGAAAATGAATTACTTGTTGAGGGATAAAGAACCTAGGACATTACATCAGGCATTTGTAACTACAATGGATATTGAAAACAATTTGAAGTATGGATTGACCAGAGTTCATTTTTCCATGAGTGTCTGTCGGTATAATGAATATGAAAGAAAAGAAGAATGTAGTGCTAATACTATAGTCCCAAATCAGTATATCAACACTTCTGTTGTGGTTTGTAATCAGGTTGAGATGTCAAATCAGAATATGTGTATAAATGTTGTTGAGTCTTTTGCTACTGATGAGACATGTATTCAGGATGCTACAATAGTGAGATATATTCCAGACCCTGAAAGGATTGAGCAATGTGCTGGGTGCCAAAGTTGTAGCCATTTGATTTTGAATTCAAATCTTCTGAGAGTTTCCAGTGACCAGAAGGACTGGTTTTAAATGTTTTAGCAGCCTGATTGGATTTGTTTGGTGTTGCGATGTGGTCCAGGGTCTATGCAGTTAATTGCAAAGGAGGTTTTGTACCTGGTGAAGGACAGTCTTGGCTCGAGGTGTATTTGTAGTGAATTTTGTGGCTATTTAGGCAAGTTGGGTAGTTGAAACCCTAACCCTTACTATAGTTACCTGTAGCTTGTTGCATCCTAACTTGTTTGGGATTCCAAGGTAACCAGGGGTATAAGTAGTCAAGTTTTTGACTTTGTATCGGTTCCTTCTTCTACATATTTTTGAGGAGAATTGGTTCCAAGTGAAGGGTCTTTTTCCTGTAGATTTCTCCTTCTCTCTACATATAGAGTGTTCTTCTCTGCTTGCTGGTTCAGAGGATATAGTGCATGTTGTAATAGATTTGTCTTATGTATGAGAAGTGAATATATTCTTACTATTACCAAGCTATCTCCATTTGAATTCTGATTCCATTAATCATACATCAAGGGTGTTTGATTTGTCTGTTTGCATTACCTAAGTGTTTGTGAGTGGAGTTGTCTTCACAAGGACAACTGGTTCAGAGTTAGTGTTCATGTATGTATGAGTTGAGGTGTTAAGGATATTTCATGCTTGTCTTCCAGTGGATGCTGGTCAATGTATTATCTGTTCATAGGTCTCTTCTAAGGGGACGGTCAAAATCCTTTGATGGATAATAAAATATTTGAATGCACAGGTGGGTACTAAGTTGAGGTTTGGTCATGGTGTGTGATTAATGTCAGGCATCAACACATTGAGCATATTGTGTTCTTGTTTCATAGCTGTCTCTTGCAGGAGGGTATTTGACTTTGTGGCCCATTGGATAAGGCACTGGTCTATCAAGGACTTAGGGTATCTCAAGGGTCCCTTCAAATCCATTTAAAATCATTTCCTTTCAGTTCCACCCTTTCCCTTTCATGTTGTTAGGATAGGTTTCTGGCTTTCAATCTCATTCCATGCAAGTAGGCATGAGACTTTCTATCATTGGGGTACAGGATACCTATAGGAGATTGATTGCTATTCCACATTAATCTGTTTGCAGGCCTTTGGTTTTTTCATGAGGTGTCTTGAGTGTGCAGATAAGGAAATACCTACCCAAGTGAATGTGGAGCTCAAAGAAGAAGGAAGATTTCTCTCTATCCTCATCAATTGGTGTGTTTTTCTTGTCAAGCTTGAGTGCCTAACCTATGAGTCTAAGCCCAACTATTTGATTCAAGCTTGGTCCTGCAAGGAAAAGAGCCAATAGAATTAATAGTTTTTAGAGTCTTAACTGGGTTAATACTATTAATAGGGTCAGCCATTAGAGATAGCTAGCATTGTAGCTCTAGCTGAGTAGATGTTTTACTATAGTAGTGAGGTTTTGTGGGTGTCATGTGCACCATAGTTTTTATCCTCTAAAAAGGATTTTTGTGACAACAAAATAATTTTTTTATGAGTTATCTATTATCTTTTATATGTTTCATATGATGCATGCAAAAGTTATGGAATTTTTAAATGGTTAAGGAAGAAATTTTAACTAGTTTGACATTTTTTTATAGTATTGATTCACCCCTCCCCTCTCACTACTTACCTTTCTATGCCTAATCCAACAATTGGTATCAGAGCACAATCTCTTATTAAGAAGTTTCATCACTTGAGACTAAAGATCTGGAAAGATCAAAAGCTACAAGAATGAGAGGATGATTGAAAACATGGATATGGAATTGAGAATGGCAAATGAGAAAATTAAGTAATTGAGGAGAAAACATCAGCATTTGCTCAAGAAGAGAAAGGAGCTAGCACAAAAATTAAAAGATACACAACATCAGATTGAGGAACTTGAAGATCAATCATAAGGAAGCATACTTGATGAATTTAATGCTATAATAGAAGAACTATCTGAAAAAAGAACATGATCCTTTTTTATCAGAAAAAAAGCACTAAAAAGAGAACAAGAAATCTATTCAGTAAGGATATGTGAAATCATGGAACAAAAGGGAAGAGTTAAGATGATGAAAGAATAGTTCAATAAGAGAGAAGGGAGATAAATACAAGACTAGATGAGAAAGATAGGGAAATACTGAGGTTGACACAAATTCACTATGATTTGACAAACCAACTAGTTAGCGCAAATCAAGAAATTGGAAAGAAATTTGGAGAGATTGATGACCTGATCTCTGAGAATGAACATTTGAAGAATGAATTGAAGAATGAAAAAGATACTAATTAAATCTTGAAAATAAATGAAGAAGCATTGAATATTTTAGATGAACAACTAAGAAATTAGAGACAATTGAGAGACAATACTAGACTTGGATACAATGCAAACAATACCACTAAGAAGGGAGAGTCCTTGAATCTAGCACCCAACTGAGATAATATTGCTTCCCCACTAAAGACAAATAATCCTACATGTTATGATTATGGAAAACCAAGACACACAACAAATATCTGTAGGAGAAAAAAAAAGGTAATCCACCAAGCACTCCTAATTTTAAAGGTCACTGCTATAAGTACAATAAGTTTGGTAATAAGGCATTTGAATGTAGATAAAAAACTATTAATAATCCAAGGAATCCAAGCTACAAGGGTTACTATAACAATTTCAATAGGTATAGTCACAAATCTGGAGAATGCAAATCACAAAGAAGAAGAAAAAAAGGGTTCCTAACTAAAAGAATGTTGCAAACAACCGACAAGGACCAAATATACCATGGGACTATAAGACAAGAATAACATGTACTTCTTGTGGAATATTTTGTCACATTATTGAAAATTTCTTTAGGTTGCATGGTATGCACAATAAAATATCATGGAGAAACTCTGGAATGGATTTTTTCTACTATCACAAGGTCAGTCATCAAGCCAAGGTTTGTAGATGCCAAGGTAAAGCCCCAGCCGAGGAACAACTGAGTGAAAAGACTCAAGTTAACATTATTGAGATAAAATATCAGATGAATAGGAGTTGGAGAAGGAAATCTCAAGAAGATGGAACAGAACTTGGAACAACTGATGATACCACATCCTTTGGAATGGGTGTACCTATATTCACTTAATTGATCAAAGGTATCTATAGGAGATGATAACCTAGATTGTATCTTAAATCAATTCCTAGAATTAGTGAAAAGATCCATATGAGCATACTAAGATGCATTTGGATATAAGTTGTGAAGTTGATATTTTATATGTTGATCAGTAAAATTTCTGAGTTATTTTGTTGCATTCGGTGAAAGAAGGAGTAGTTTTGTTATCGATGAAATGAAGTAGTTAAAAAGAATTTAATGAAAAGTTTATAGTCATCAGAAGCTCTAATATAGAAAAATATATAAATAGAGGGCATGCTATTTTATTTTTACCTTACACTTTCACAAGAACTTGAAGCATTTTAATGAGAAGAGATCACCGACTGATTTCAAGTGATTATTTTAGAATTATGGGCATCTAAAAAGAACATTCAAGGTATTTCTAGCCTATCGGTCTATGTTCACAATTTTTTATTATAAAATCTAGTTATTATTGATAAGATTGATCGTGTGAATCTCAAGTATAATCTGCATGACCCCATTGTTGTGGAAGTTGACAAAGTTGGAGCCTTGTCATCGATCCCACCAAGGTTAATTTTGATTGAAGATGTTCATGCCTTCATCCACTATAAAATTGAAGATATATGTCAAATATAAATTGACACATCATACAGGACTCTGTGTTTGAATAGAAAATTGAAAGGAGAACACACACATTTGCAATCTAAGGGTTTGGTTCATGCTACATATGTACAAAAAGTATTCAAACATGAATGGATGAGGATAGTGCTTATATGATTACATGATCATTTCATGTGGCTGGATGGACTGTGAAGATCGCTAAAGATGTTTTGCACATAGTCACAGGATTGTTTGCCAGTTATAAATAGAGGGAATACAAACAAATTGATAAAAATAAGTTATGTGAGCTTACAAATGCCAAATGGGATGGAAGAGGATTGAATTTATCTACCATTGATGACCCTAATATGATATTTTCATCAAACATCATATCTTATAGAATATTTTAGTTATCTCAGGTAGATAGTGTGCCCAATGGAGATGTTGACATAGCATACAAAATTGTTAAAAAAGATCTGGAGATAGATTTGTGTGAGATATTGTTGAATTATTTGGATGATAATATAAATACCATAAGGAAAGAAAAATCAAATACTCTAAAGTTCTTGAACCAATTATGGTATGTGTTTTCTTCTACTTTCAAAAAAAAATTCCTACAATCGGTGAAGTAACTTGGAAAGAAAATAAACTAATCACACACCAGATTAATGAGTATATTCAAAGCATAGAAGATAATTTTGAGTTGATCATGAATTATTATTTTGTTAATTTTCAAGAAAGAATGCATAAAAGATTTATGATTCCACCTCATCTAATGAAATAATACAAAGATGATATATGTTTTGAAGTTGACACTCACATCTATATTATATGAACTTTCAAGCCAAGAATCGAGTGCCTACCACCTATGAGATATGAGATGAACATTGATGTTTCCTCTATTAAAATTAAAGGACTATTGGAGAAACCAATTGATAGAAGTTCAACTTGGTATGGAATATTTGAAGAAGTAAAAAATAAAATAAGGTTAGGTATCTTGATATCTAAGACAATCAGGAAGATAAGAAGAATGATAACCACCTTGTCAAATAATTTGGGAATGGCTTCTACTGATGAAGAGGTTACTAAGCCATTAGAGGTTGAAAGGAATAATACTAGAGTAAGGAAAGAAATAGTTAGTCCAATCGGTGTTAGACCATCTACAAGGTCTACCTCCACACCAAGATAAAAGAAGAAAATAGATGTAGAAACAATAAAGAAAAAGATTTACATACGAGAAAATAAGGCTACTAGAAGGCCTAGAAGGAAACTAAAGTTACGACAAGAAAGTGAAACTGAGTTTGAAAACCTATCACAATTTAAGGTTGTACAAAGTAAAAAGGTGAAGAGTCTTGATAGACTCCTTAAAATAGTTAAAAAAATAGGGAGATTATTCTATATTGAATAAATTAAATTATGAGAAGAGAAATTATGAAGAGAACAATAAAATTGAAGAAACTATCATTTCTACTTTGCACAAGTTTAGAACAACACCAGTTGAACTTGCACCAAATCTTGAAGATGAGATTTATCAGAAAATTGATGCAAAATGGAAGTATGATCTAGTAGCCAAGAAAGAAATGGGAGATAGGTCCCTAGAAATTACTATACCAGACCTAACAAAGAGAGGAATCAAAGACACCTTACAAGAATATTCAATAATATTCAGAGTAAAGGGCAGACAACTGAGCATCATGGTCAATGAACTTGAAGAAGTTTCAAAAAGACATTGATGATATTTCAAGAAAGATATTCTCTATTGATCACATACTATTGAAGAAGCTAAAGATTAAGCAAGAAACTCAGACACAATTGACTTGAAAAAAAATGAAGACAAATTCTTAATTGAAGACATAACTCATCAAGACCTTGGTGAAACAATAAAATCTTATGAAGACATCTTGGCAATCGAGGCCATAGAAACAAAGGAAATGAATGTTGCTGATTCTACTAAGGTAAGTCTAATGGCATAAGATCCTATAATTGAACAAGTTTTAAATTTTCTTGAGATTGAGGAAGTTATCTCAAAGGTAACAAGAGATATACCCATCGATGTTGAGACCCATACCAAGAAAGCATAAGAGACTAACACAAAGTTGACCGAGGAAGCAAAAGAAACTGATTCTATGCAAGGTCAGAATCAAGAGTTGATAACTCCCATGGAAACTATAGAACAACAAAATGAACCAAAAAAAGAAAAAGAAAAATAAAAATATGAGGAAAAGGAAGAAGAGAAACATGACAAGAAGGAAGAGAAGAAACAAGGAGAGAAAAATAAAGACAAAGAAGATAGAACTGAGGAGACATCTATAAAATATGATGCAAAGAAGGCATCTACTTCTAAAGGAAAATCAAAGAAGATGAAATTTGAGAAAGAGGTTTATATAAGCCAACCCATCATTATTCCTAAAGTTGATATCACAACCATGAGTCCAAAAGAACTCTCTGATTTCAAAGATCTATCAAAGAGAAAACTTGCACAAGACAAGCTAATAGTAAAGAAGTGGAAAATTGATGTCTTAGATAAAGTTAAAGGAATATTGAATGAGATTGTATGTGAAGCAACTATAAATGAGAAAGAAGATATTTGTAGTCAATTGAGAGAATGGTTAAATCAGATAAACTAGCTTCACACTAACATAACTAAATACATGAAGCAAGTACATAAGAAGGAAATGTAGACAAAAGTAATCAAAGAAATTCTTCAATTTGTTGCATTAGATAAGTTAACTGTTTCTATGTTAATCACTGAATTGGAAAATGAGCTACAAAAATTTCTTTCAGTATTTCAACACATTTGTTTAATTTTCAATTTCACCAAAGATATTAGAGAGAAATAAAATAATGTGGAAAATGAGCTCACCAAGAAGTTAGCAAAATTTTCCACCAAACCTAAGTGTCTAAAGAAATATTATGAAAGGTTGAAGTATTTTATGGGAGTGCAATATGAGCTAAGAAAGGAGGAGAATCAAATCAAAATGGATCTAATGGAACTCCAACCAATTTTGATTCCACATATAGAACCATTACTGAAATAGGTACTCAAGCCCAAAGATTTAGTTAGCACACCATATGTTAGTGCTATGGATAGTATGTTAGTTTGACTTCAGATTTCAGCAAGAAAATAATAGCATTGCAAAAACTTAAGGATACATAGAAGGAATCACTCCAATATGCTCATGACAAGTAAAAAACTATTTTTGACAAGATCCCTACAGATAAGCAGTAAATTCTTATTTTGTCATTTTTATTAAAAAAGGGGGAATATATATAGTTTGTAATTTTTTATAGGAAAACCCAAAAGGGAGAATATAGGGAATGAATATAGGATTTATGATACAAATGAATACATGAGGTGGAATATATATAAAATTAGAAGGATATGGATATATGTACATGAAGTATTACTTTAGGGGGAGTAATATGTTTACCAAGGAATGGAAGGGCAAAAATAGGTTTTTCTGATGACTTCGAATGTTTTTAGCAAACATAAAAAAATAAAGCCAAAGGGGGATATTGATACTCCTAAGAGTTATTTCTATTTCCATTAGTTATTATGAAGTCACATTATTTGTCAAAGTCATTCAGTGAACAAGGATAGACAAGTCGATAAAGCGTGAAAAGCTATTCAATAATGGAAGTAAGAAGACAGGTAATTTTGCTATAGGAAAAGCAAGTTTAGACACCAAGCAAGGAAGAACTAAGAAATTAGAATCAAGTTGTACCAAGCTACAACATTAACCAAACCAAGTTGAAGAAAACATGTTACTGAGCATAGCAGATTGACACAAGGAGAAGCTTTTTATACATTGAACATGGACACCGAACATAAAATGATTTACCAATCTCAAGGAGATTGTATAATAAAGAATTGGAGATTAAAACATAATGATTACACATGATTACAAGGTGAGATCTGAGATTGACAATAGAGTATGAAATACGTATTGGAGAAGTAACCAATTCTAGCACCAGTTTTAAAGATAATTCTAGAACTCCTAGCACCACTTTCTGAATTATATATAAATCGATCTAAGTGCATAGAGAGAGAGAGAGAGAGAGAGAGAGAGAGAGAGAGAGAGAGAGAGAGAGAGAGAGAGAGAGAGAGAGAGAGAGAGAGAGAGAGAGTTTGAAATAGATATTATAGAAACTGTGATGATAAGAAAAGCCACTGAGTACAAAGCAGTAAACAAAAAAAGTGATTGTGATTCAAAAGTGAATCTATTGAGTACTGAATTATTACTAAGCGAGATACACAGTATGAGACAATTATTAATTGAGAAAAAAGAGTATTATATGCATATGAATAATTAAATTTTTAGAGACAAGTTTGTGTTAATGATTAAAGAGTAATCACAATTGTAAAAGAAGATCCTAACATATCTTATTTGTAAATCCTTTAACAAGGTACATTTCTTAGATTATAATTGTAAAATCTTTTTACTAGGTTGACTTAACAGTCTTTGAACTCCTAACTGGGTTAGTACTCTTAACAAGGTAACCTATCATAAATAGCTAGCATTGTATGTCTAACATAGCATACCTTTTACTATAGTAGTGAAGTTTTGTCGGTGTCATACCCACTGCAATTTTAATCCTCCAACAAAGATTTTTGCAATACCAAAATAATTATGTTATAAGTAATCTATTATCTTTTATATGTTTCACGTAATGCGTGGAAAAGTTATGGAATCAATAAATGGTTAAGGAAGAAATTTTAATTATTGTAAAAGTTTTTTACATTACTTATTCACCCCTCCCCTCTCAATACTTACCTTTCCATACCAAATTAAACACACATGAATAAAAAAGTAGCCAAATTTTCTAGTAAACATAAAAAAAATTATGGATTTTGTTAGCAAAGATTAAATCAAAGAATAGTTTAGATGAAGTCTAATGACAAAAGTCTATTGCAGATTAATGTTTATTTTTATTTTTATGAAGAAATATTATTAATTCTTGCAGTTTTATTATTAATGTAAACTGAAATACTCGCAACAAAACAAAAATAAAAATTAATTTTAATATTCATTTCCAATGTGTATGATATTTTGCTAGAATATGATTTAGAAGAAGGCATTTGTAAATGTTGCAATCTTGGATGAGGCTATCAACAAGTATGATTTACATAGGTCAAATGCTTTGGTAGGGTGTATTATTACTATATAGGAGTTAGATAAGAATATGGTGATGGTTAGGTTACTAGATATCGTCAATATTGATTTGGTATGTAGAGACCCAGAATACTTTTATCATGAGATTTCTCATTTAGATAACTTTATCCCTTCTAATGTCATGGTAGAGGCATTTTCCCTATTTGATTTTATTCTTCTCCTCATTCGCTAATGTACATATGGTCTAGGTTCCCATCAAAATGGTCCCTCTTTGAGAAAATACAATCTTAGTATGTTAGTTATTGGGGTAGAATCTAAAGCTCTACATGAGATGGGTCTAAGATAAAGAGAACTAGAATTTAAATAGTTGCATGTTGACTAGGTGGATAGAAGGTCTTTCTAATAAAGTATCTAATGTAATTTGAGCTAATAAGGTAATATAAAGTATAGGCCTCACCTTGATTAAAAAAATGTCATTTTCAAATGGATATAAATATTGAAATAGAATACAAAATTTGAGAAAGCAACATAGAACTTGCAAAAAAAGAATACAAAAGATATAAACCCTAAATACACAGGGATAAGAACAAATAAATATCTAGAAATACACTAGTTTTGGCAATGAGCCTTTCAAAAACAAGTTAAATATGTAGGTTTGGTGGAAAACCAGCCGAACCAAATAAAAATATTGATATAACTCTTTATTTTTTTGAAAAAAATAAAGAGGATTAGTATGAAACCAAATAGATATTTGAAATAAAGCATTAAACCTGTAGATGGTTAGAACGAGTAACTTAAGTGAAAACATGAAATAAACAAATAATAAATCCAAGAGATTAATTTATAGTGAAGATTGTGACCATGGGAATAGCTTAAACCTAGAGTATGGACCGAGCCAACATAAGGAGCCAAGATAATTTGCAAAGGGGAAAATAAAAGAAAAGCCCCTTCTGATTTTATGAATAAGAAAAATATGACATGTCCTCACACTTGAACTAAGGACAAAATACATGTAGGATAGCAAAGAAATATTAAATATTATAATAATTAATAAAATTAGCATCCTAATTTTTCATTACACTTAGTATATAAGTTTTATTTATTTTATTACTTTTATCTATACATGTGAACTTAAATAATATGTATGTATTCATGTACATATTCATATACATATACATATACATATATAAATATATACATATACAAAAAATACACACACGCATATATATATATATATATATATATATATATATATATATATATATATATATATATGTGTGTGTGTGTGTGTGTGTGTGTGTGTGTGTGTGTGTGTGTGTGTCTGTGTGTGTGTGTGTGTGTGTGTGTGTGTGTGTGTATATAGAGATGTATATATATAAAGAGATGTATATATATATATATATATATATATATATATATATATATATATATATATATATATATATATATATATATATATATATATATATATATATATATATATTTATATATATATATATATATATATATATATATATATATTGATCAGTCACTTACATTGAGTTAATCAGTAACATGAAGCAGAACAGACTAGTCGGTAAAGCTTATATACCAAGCAACAGATAGTTTACCAAGCACCAGCAAACACCGATAGACAATAAACACCAAGCATTGCAGTATACACCAAGTAGTTTATACAGTGTTTACCGAGGATCACAGGAAATGACATAGTA